>SJXQ01006384.1:0-15912 GCA_006408695.1 Aepyceros melampus
GCACTAATTTTATATATATATATATATATATATATATATATATATATAAAATATAAATATAATCCTGAAACCAACTCCTAAGACTAACATAACATTATAAATCAACTATACTTCAATCAAAAAATTGGCATATAATAAAATGTGAAATTGGAAAAGACTCTGATGCTGGGAAATATTGAGGGCAGGAGGAGAAGAGGATGACAGAGGATAAGATGGTTAGATGGCATCACTGACTCAATGGACATGGATTTGGGTGGACTCCGGGAGTTGGTGATGGACACGGAGGCCTGGGGTGCTATGGTTCATGGAGTTGCAAAGAGTTGAAAACAACTGAGCAACTGAACTGAACTGAACTGAAAATGTGAAATTATTCAAACTGCTTTGGACTTGGGATTAGCCATGAAGTTAAAAGATGCTTACTCCTAGAAGGAAATTTATAAGAAACCTGTTGCTATTCGGTAACCAAATAATGTCCAACTCTTTGTGACCCCATGGACTGCAGCATTCCAGGCTTCCCTGTCCCTCACCAGTTTCCAGAGTTTGCCCAAATTCACGTCCCTTGAATCAGTGGCATCACTTTGCTGACAAAGGTCCATATAGTCAAAACAATTGTTTTTCCAGTAGTCCTGTATGGACATAAGAGTTGGACCGTAAATAAAGCTGAACACTAGAGAATTGATGCTTTCAAATTGTGGTGCTTTAGAAAATTCTTGAGAGTCCCTTGGACTGCAAGATCAAACCAGTCAGTCCTAAAGGGAGTCAATCTTGAATATTCATTGGAATGACTGATGCTGAATCTGAAGCTCCAATACTTTGGCCACCTGATGCAAAGAGCCAACTCATTGGAAAAGACTCTGATACTAGGAAAAATTGGAGGCAGAAGGAGAAGGGTGCAACAGAAGATGAGATGGTTGGATAGCATCACTAATTCAATAAACATGAGTCTAAGCAAACTCTGGAGATAATAGAGAACTGAGGAGCTTGGTGCACTGTATACAGTCCATGGGGTTACAAAGAGCTGGACATGACTTAGTAACTAAACAACATGGGGACTGAAATCAGTTTCCAAGCACATCCTTTCAAGTTTCCTGATGCAAACCTTCTCTAAGGCTTTGCCCAGTTTGGAGACAATCCACTGATCTGAGTACACATGTCCGGGCACTGCTGGGATGAGATCAAATGTTTCCTGCTGGAGCTGGGTCTCAACAGCCCTTGGAGGGCTCTCAGTGACCCCGAGAGCCGGTGTGAAAGTGGACCAGCAGCCAGATGGCTTCATGTTTCCACATTCCTTCAGCTTGTTTTCTTACTATGGCAGATACCCGAGAGCATCCCAAATCCTCAAGAGAGATGGAATTTCATGAAAATCCTTGTTACTTTTGCAAAGCAGGAGATATAAACTCTTGAGTTCAATAAAGAAAAATCTGAAACATATACCAAGGGTTTTCAAGTTATCTGCAATGATATAAGAAAAATATAAAATGCATGATGTTTTTGTTTTTGTTTTTTCAACATTCAGTTCCACCTGGGGACAAAAGTGCCACACATATCCACCCCTGAAGATAAAGACAGGTCAGAGTTCACAGAGTTGTGGCCACACAAACAGATTATTCTGTTTCCTGAGACATCGTTTATGTTGCAGCTGCCTCCTTGGAAGAAGATCATGAATCACCTTGTTCTTCTTTCTTCCATCTGATCCGACACCACGTAAACAAGCAGTGTTGAATGGGAAACAAAGCATTTCAGGCGAATTATCTCAATACAGTTGAAATTGCTTAGCCTGTAAAACCAGTTGTATGACCAATCTGCTTAGTCTGTAACAAGGTCTTACACTACAAAGAAGCTGTCTTGGTCTTGGGGATAAACAGGTTTGGATGAATGAATGAGAAATGATTATTTAACACCATCAATTACATGACAGATATTGTGGTTTATTCTTCCCCGCTTGAGCTACCCTTTCACCCAACCACCTGGCGTAGAAGTGCTTTCCATAAATTATGATAAGAAAAATATTCCTGAAATTATTTAATAAGGGACAAAGTCAGGATTTGAATCCTCGTGTCTTTGACACTAAGAAATTAATTTATTAACCCAGTGAAGATTTAGTTGTAATTTTTAATGATCAATAACTGAAAAAGAATGAATGAATTACCTATTTTAACTTATTTTTATCTATTTTTGAATAAATGAAACTGAAATACAAAGAAGTTGAATAAATTACTTATTTATATAATTCTCAAATGATGGAGTTTAGATCTTTTCTCTCTTATAAAGAAATTGAAGGATAAGATAATTCAGGTTTTAAGATGTAAACTAATATGATGAGGATGAGGTGTCAATAAAATATAACAAAGCACCAAAGTTTGAAATAAGTTGGTCTGGGGCTAAAATAATAATAATAATGTTGCCTAAAGTAAAGACTCAACTAAGAAATCACAGACCACTTTGGTGTCAACAGACCCCATATTGACACATAAGATGAAAAGTAGAGATCAGGATGCTGAAATAGCCACCAAAATAAATAGAAAACTTGGTTTGAATTAAATAGTGGTGATAAAGTTGGCAAAACTTAAATCGTATGACACACCTTAAATGCGTGTGAAATCTTTCTTAAGGGTGTTTCATGTAAAATTTAGCAGTTTAGGGGAACACTTTGGAAGCGTAGCTCAGAAGTGAAGACCCTGACTTACAGAACAGATATGCCTGGTTTATATTCGAACTCTGTAAAATACCATGTGTAGATCTAGAGAAACTCAGCCACCTCCCTGAACTCCAGGGAATGAGAATAAGAGTTACACCTACTTCTTTTAATGTTATGACAATTTAATGAGATAATCCTTCCAAAACACATAGTAAATATCTGATATGTAATATTCTCAGAATAAACATAGATAATAGAATTATTAAATGAAAACAAGCTCTTAAAAAAAGAAAATATTTATGCCATGACACAAAATGTTCTTATTTCATTTTACTAATATCATCACAACTGTGGTTAGATGGCTTCGATGTTGAAATGAGGATTATAGCATCCTGCCTTCTTTGATCTATTTTCTCCATTGCCTAAACACTTTGCCTGCTGCTGCTGCTGCTGCTGCTGCGTTGCTTCAGTCGTGTCTGACTCTGTGCGACCCCATAGATGGCAGCCCACCAGGCTCCCCCGTCCCTGGGATTCTCCAGGCAAGAACACTGGAGTGGGTTGCCATTTCCTAGAATACCATTATTAATCAAAGAAACTAGCAAAACTAAAAATATCTAATCATATAGACATCAATCACAGTTATAAATCAGCACTAGGGCATTTTTTAGAGCGGGATGGGTTAATACAACCAGAGCAGTGAAGCATTAGATGAAAACATTGAATTAAGAATAAACATATTCTGTACTTAGTTGCTCAGCCATGTCTGACTCTTTGTGACCCCATAGACTGTAGCCCACCAGACTCTTAAGTCCATGGGACTCTCCAGGCAAGAATACCTGAGTGGGTTGCCACGCCCTCCTCCAGGGGATCTTTTCAACCCAGGGACCGAACCCAGGTCTTTCACACTGTAGGTGAATTCTTTACCATATGAGCCACCAGGGAAGCCCAACAATTAACATAATTTTGGTCAAATTTTCACTCAAGTTACATTGTCTCTCTGAATCTTTGATTCCTCATTTGGCACACAAGTGGCTCGGGAAAAATTATATGCATGGTGACTTCTATCTCTCAAATGGAAGTTATTAACATTTTAATGTTGCTTTAGTAATATCATACAAGCACTAGTAACAATTATTATTATAAATAATTTAAGGTCTACTTCCTGAATTGCTGTTTCAGTCATTACATCTAATTACCTCATTATCTAAATTCATATGGATTATAATCCTGAAAGGCGTATACAAGCATGGCTTTGAAGAAACCAACGTGTCACCTCATGAATTCATAAAATAATCAAAAGTGCTGAGGCCATATGGTAAAATGTCCAAGTTTTGCAACCTCCCTTCTCCAGTCTCTCCTTTGACTTCCATTTCTATTCCACATTTTGAGTATTTATTTACCTTGAGCTTAGACGAGACCCTGCAGTCCCCGAAGGGGAGAGAGATCCAGTTCTGAAGAGAGACTTGGGGGAAAACCATATTTCATGCCCACTGGCGTTTGGAAGGCGGTCGGACTATCAGTTGGGAAGTTTCTTGCAAAAAGTATAAACAGAGAGTTAGAGGGTGGCCGAGTATTTGACTTCCCCTCTGACTTGAAGCTCTCAGCACCTCCAGCTCACCATCTGCAAGAGAGATCATCAGAATGTAACAGCCCATTTATTCTGATGACCTTGTTTTACTCATGTAGAAATTGAGGCCCTGAACATGAAGTAATGTGCCCAAGGTCACAGAATGAGTTAGCGTGGTTCCCAATATGAGACCATACTCTCAGCTCTCCTTTTCCTTCTTTTAAGTCAAGCATTGAGTCTGTGACAAGGAAGAATTTCAATAATTGTAAATAGCAGGGCAGTATTCAGTCACCTTGCCTTGCTTTAGCCACACAATGAATTTTAGTTTGCTGGAGAGGAAGATATTATGAGTTTTGCTTTCAAGAAAAGATTAGCTGAGTCTCTTATTTTTTTTATTCAATAGCTATGTGGTTTTTGTTTGTTTTTAGCCTATGAGCTTCCCTCCATTTCCTTCCTTATGAAGCAAGGGTAATCATGGAATTGTTGCTGAGTTAATGGAAATGTATAAGATATCGTAAGGAATAGAGCACAGTTCCTGACAAATAGTGGGGACTCTAAGGAAATCTTTTTCTCCTCCTATGACCCCATGGAGAAGGCAATGGCACCCACTCCAGTACTCTTGCCTGGAAAATCCCATGGATGGAGGAGCCTGGAAGGCTGCAGCCCATGGGGTCGCTGAGGATCGGACATGACTGAGCGACTTCACTTTCACTTTTCACTTTCATGCATTGGAGAAGGAAATGGCAACCCACTACAGTATTCTTGCCTGGAGAATCCCAGGGACGGGGGAGCCTGGTGGGCTGCCGTCTATGGGGTCACACAGAGTCGGGCACAACTGAAGCACTTAGCAGTAGCATGACTCCGCAGAGGCTGTGATGATCACTCTTGTTCGTTGTTCAGTCGCTAAGTCGCTAAGTGTCTGACTCTTTGTGACCCGATGAACTGCAGCACACCAGGCTTCCCTGTCCGTTACTATTTCCCAGAGTTTGTGCAAACTCTTATCCATTGAGCCAGTGACACCATCCAGCCATCTTGTCCTCTGTCACTTCCTTACCCTCCTGCCCTCGATCCGCCAACATTTAGGTGCTTTTCATAGAACGCCCAGATATATTTCATGCAAATGCTGTTTTTCAAATATTTCATTTTTCTGTCACATTTTAGAAAAATTCCTGCTAAATATGCTTTGCCAGGGAATAAAAAAAAAAGGATTCTAGAAAAAAAATAATTATGAGACTTCCAGATAAAACACACAAGTACCCTCACAAACACACACTGTACATACACTTTTACTTTCATTTCCTTCTCCCAAATCACTTCTCCTCAAAAAAAAAAGGCCACTAAAAGCCTAAGTAAATTATTTTTAAAGGCATAAATTCATAAGGATTGTGAGGATAGAATACTGGAAGCTGGAAAGCAGATGCCTGAGTTGTAGTAACTAAGCAGATCCACAAAAATAGACTCTTAATAGTTGGCAGTGAAGGTAGCCAAGAAGCAACTTAATTTACATTGCAGAACTCCCAAAAGCCTTAGAAACTGGCAGCATGGAATACCTTTGAGAATGGGAGAGAAGGTTAGGCAAAATGCAAAAGGAACAATTAAAACTTGCTGAAAAGCCATCCAGGTACTAGATCTCTTTCCTCTGTTCAAACAGAATTCTGCGCATCCCGACAGAAAAGGGGGACTTACTCCCTAAAGAACGTAAAACAAAGAGCCTCTGGGAAGACAAATGCCAAGCATCATTAGGAACAAAGATGGGAGTACCACAGTGAAAATAGGGAAATCAAGTAAAATGTTACGTATCTAACGTTGAGACATGGACGCTTCCCTGCCTTCTCCCTGCTCTGAGTTTTGCATGCTGGTAGTTGACCTATGTTCTGGAGAGTGAAAGAGTCCTCTCTGGACAATTGGACACGCTCAGGAGAAATGACGTAGTACAAAAGTATTGGCTTCAGGGGTTGGACAACAAAAATAGCCAGCTAACTCTTCCTAAGATGAAAGAATCCACTGACATACACGAAATTCTAATCAGATATTAGTGCCTATTCTTACAAATTGGAAATCAGCCAGATCTGACACTGAAAAAAATATCTAATGTAAAAGTCAGAGACTAAAGAAAGATGAAAAAGAAAATAAAAGAAAGAGAAACCACACACAGAGAACTTAAAACTCTGTCATTGTTATCTTCCAAGGCAGGAAAGAACATATGAAATCTACAAATAAGAACAGGAAGCTATGAAACAGAAACTTCCAAAGAGCAAAAAAAAAAAAAGAAGTTTTTACAATTATGATAAATATGAACGAGGGGAAAATACGAGAAAAGAAATGAAGAGTAACAGCAGAAAATAAAATTTAATAAGTCTCATAAAAGCAGAACAAACAAAATAGATGAAACAAAAAAAAGTACCCAATCAAAGAGACTCAATATACAAATATTATGAATTACAATCAAAGAGAGTAGAAAATTTGAAGCTAAAGGATGAATTAAAGAGATAATTAGGCAACTTTGCAAATCTGAAGCACGTGAGTTTCTGTTCAAATGGTTTAGTGTAGTGTATAGAAACAAACCTACACCAAGACACACCACTGAGAAGTTTCAGAATATTAGAGGGAAAGAACAAAATTCACAAGCTTCCAGACAAGGGACCAGGTATTACAGAAGCGGGGATATACTTTAGATACAGGATGAAGAATCCAGAATGCCATACTTCTCAACACAACACTGAGAGGGAAAAAGAAATGGAGAAACACATTAAAGATTCTAAGGGAAAATGGTTTGTCCCCTGACTGTTAAGCACAATCTACATATTTCATATGGAAATACAAAACAGCTATGTTCAGCCAGGCAAGATCATAAAATTTCCAATCGTGTATTCTTTCCCAGATATCCATGGCAGATTTGATTTGCTCTATCTGAAAAAGGATATAAACCATCAGAGAGGATACAACGAGACCAAAGACCCAAATAAGTGACCACAACACAAGAGAGAGTAGAAATCAGTTCCCAGAGTGAAAGGCGATGATGGGGCTGTCTGTGCAGCAAACTCCAGCAAGAGATCAGGCCAGGGAAGGACAGGCAAGAAGTATTCCCAGGCAAGAAGATGACATTTTTAAAATTTCTGAGTTATTTGTGTGCGTTCAAAGGGGATTTACACAACTGGCAGGAGTCCAGAGTTGAATTTATAATCCATCTGCCAATGCAGGAGACAGAAAGGAGACATGGGTTTGATTCCTGAGTCAGGAAGATCCCCTGGAGGAGGGCATAGCAACCCACTCCAGTATTCTTGCCTGGAAAATTCCATGGACAGAGGAGGCTGGGAGGCTGACTGAGTGACAGAGCACACACACACGCACACATATCGACAAAGAAAATTAGCAAAAAAAGAAAAAAAAAAACCCTAAAAACACAAAGAGTGAAAAATCAACTCCACGGGTACATATTTTGCAGGGAGTGAAGATGATCCCATTGTATCGTATGGATCAACTAAGAAAACTACACACATAAAAGTAGTAACCTAGTCCTGGGCACGAAGTAAACAAAACTTGCTTTATAAATATGTGGGGAAATAGCAATAGGAAATAAGTGAAAGAGTAAGAGAGAAAAAAAGAGAGGGATAGTGATGAGGTGGTGGATAAAAGAAGCAAATTTCCCTGTATTGGGAAGTCAGTGTATAATGTCTAAAACAGAAAAATCTAAAAGTGTAATCACGCCACTTGAAAATTGTTGTGGTTGTTCAGTCGCTCAGTTAGGTCTGACTCTCTGCGACCCCATGAACTACAGTGTGCCAGGCTCCTGTGTCCCTGGGGATATCGAGGCAAGGATACTGGAGTGAGTTGCCATTTCCTTCTCCAGGGGATCTTCCCAATCCAGGGATCGAAATCAGTTCTCCTGCAAGTCTCCCTCATTGCAATGGATTCTTTACCTCTGAGCCATCAGGGGAGCCCAGTTGGAAAATATGGACACAAATAATTAGCTAAAAATGTTACAAGCCATCTCCTTTACGAAGAAGACAGTGTCTAGAGTGGGACAGGACCTCTATAAGTCATATAAATATTTGATCCTTTTCAAATACATGCATATATACTTTTCATAAAAATTATATTAAAACTTATTTTCCAAGCTTCCTCTCCAAGACTTTTGAAATCTCTACTAACTGTCATATATTAGTTGTGTGAGCGTGTGCTCAGCTACTTAGTCCTATCTGACTCTCTGCCACCCCATGGAGCTTGCCAAGCTCCTCTGTCCATGGAATTCTCCAGGGAAGAATAATGGAATGGGTTGCTATTTCCTTCTCTAAGGGGTGTTCCCGACCCAGGGACTGAACTCACATCTCTTGCTTTAGCAGGTGGACTCTTTACCACTGAGCCATCTGGGAAGCCCCAATAACATTCGTTACCTTTTGTCAATCGCCTTTCTTTGCAAGAACAAAGTATCCATCAAATCACTGAGTCTGATGCACTGTTTCATCTAGTTTCTTCCAATATTTATTAAATTGAAATCCTCAATACTAAAATTATGAAATGTTTCTTGACGTACTACCTAAAATCATCTAATTTAGCTTTTCAACGGTGCATCCCACATTGAAAGAACTTTGAACAGAATCTCTCATGAAAGGCAAGTCACTGCTCTCCACTCACCACTAGAGGGAAATATTGGTCTTTTTACTAAACACTCACAGTCCAGTTAGGACCAGCTTCTTCAGGCAATGGATAGTCGTTATAAAGTCCTGGCTTGTGTCATTCTTTCCCTTCCTAGAGTGTAAACTACCTGAGCGTGAAGGGACCTTGGTGTCCATTTACTCTCTGACCTTTACCTTTCTACACTTAAAGATGAGACACAGCAGTGAATGGTGCTTTCTTAGGTCACGGAATAAGGATGTGAGAAAGCCATTTTCCTTATTTACTTCAACTGGAGAAATCAGGAATTAAACAGAAAGTAACTCAAAAGAATTTGCTTTTTAGTGCAAGATTATTGAGCTGGAGTATGCTAATTTAAACTTTAATATCCGTTGAATGTTGACCATGTGCTGGGATTTCAGATTCTTTCATCTTCGTTCTTCATTCTTGTGAGGTAGGAACAATCATTATCCCCATTCTTTAGACGATGAAACTAAGGCACAGAGAGGTTGACTTACCTGCCCCAAATCACACAGGTAGTAGAGAGCAGAATGCAAATTTATGATAACCATCATGTTTACTGATTATCCATGAAAGACGTGGCAGGTATCAGTTAAGGTAGAACAAGCTACCTCTTCTCTCTGGGGAAAGTGGCCTCACGTCACTTTTCTGCTTAGATGAAATAATTTGTCCCACTGACCCCACAGATACGTCAAGATCCCAGCCTGGTAAGCAGAGCTGTTTCTGGGTCTGATTTCATTCTGTTCCCAATGCCTGTCTCCGTTAGATGAGTGAATAAACAAGATTCTAATTATGTCACAAACAAATCAGTTGCAGAGAAAACATATTCATGACACGTCTCATAATTCATACTGTTTTAAGAAAACTCCACAAAAGCTATCATTGTCCTCTCGGTCTCTCTTAAGACTGTGGAGTTGATCCAACCAAATGCCTAATTCTTCCTCAGTCCTTCCCCCCATACCCCAGCCAGTTTGTAACACAGTTTTTCAGTCCATAAAACATAAGCATGTCACCGTGTGCATGGGCAGGCTCCTAAGCCCACTGCATTGTATCATTTCATGAGCTGACATGTCACCGCTTTACAAAACACCTGGAGTCTGTATCATTTATTGCGCTGGGCTGGCCAAGTCCTCATCCTCCATGTTCACAGAACTTTGGGCTGGTTTAGCTCACCATCCTTCAGAACACTGGGGCTGAGGGAAGGGGAGAGCCCCTTGTGCAAAGATGGAAACCACATTCAAAGAGAAGGGTTTCCTAATGGAGTTTACAGCCAAGGCATTTCCTCCCAAGGCCTGGACACCCCTCTGCACAGAAGGAAGCATGTTCTGTGAAGAATCCCTATAGATTTTCAAACACCTTGCTGGAAGATTCAAAGTCAGTCAATGCATTTCTAGAAGTTTGGGAGGCTTGAAATATACCCTCATCTTGCCCCTCCACCACCCCCCAATCCATCTTATACATTCTTTTTTTTTTTAGATGTTTTCAATTAATTTATTTTAGAAAAATGAAGTTTGACAATTGGTGCCTTAAGGCAGGATATCATGAATCCAGCAAGTTATTAATACAGACTTTCAAAAACCTCTACAGATTAGTCCAAAGCAGAAAATTATTTTTTTGCCCATTCTTGGATTCAGACACAGCATGATATATATATATATATATGTATTTATAAAAATAAAATGGCAAACCTAATACCACCAATTAACTGATAGTCTTCAACATCCTACACTTGTTTATTTGAACAATCTCTGTATAATAGGAATAGCTGATTGATTTCCCTTGCCCTACCTGCATATCATATGAGGCAATAATGAAAATATTTAAGTTACTTTGACAAAATCAAAACATGGTCTTTATTGGTATACAGCTTTGTGAGTTGTAACACATGTATAGATTCTTGTAGCCACCACTGAATTCAGGATGGAACAATTCCATCACCACTCCCCCCAAAATGATATTTTTTAATAGACACACCATGAGTTTTCTCTTCCCTGAACTTCCCTGATAGTTCAGTTGGTGAAGAATCCACCTGTAATTCAGAAGATCACAGTTCAATTCCTGGGTCAGGAAGATCTGCTGGAGAAGGGATAAGCTACCTACTCCAATATTCTGGCCTGGAGAATTCCATGGGCTGTATAGTCCATGGGGTAGCAAGGAGTTGGACACGACTGAGCAACTCTCATTTTTTCTCCTCTTCCCTAACCTCTGGCAAACATCAGTTTGATCTCCACAACTATAATCTGTTTCTTTTGTGACTGTCATATAAGTGCAATCTTAGAGCACATAAACTTTGAGACAGAATTCTTTCAGTGTAGTGCTTTTGAGATTCATTTAAATTGTTTGTTTCTTCTGCTGTTCTTTTTTTTAATTGCTGAAAACTATTCCATTTTATGGATGTATCACAGTTTGCTTCTCCATTCACCCAGTGAAACATATTTGGCTTGTTTTCAGTTTGAGTCAATTATAAACAGAACTATGGACACTCATATGCAGGTTTTCTGTGTGTGTGAACATAAAGTTTTACGATACCAGGATAAATACCTAGAAATAGAATTGCTGTGTCATATGATAAGTGTGTGTTTAACTTTATAACAAATTTCCAAAATGTTTTCCAGAGTAGCTGAAACTTATTGCATTCTCACTAACAAGAGATGAGGATTCCAGTTATCATCACCATAGCTTGGTATTATCAGTACTTTTTAAAGCATTCTAATAGTTATGGACTGTTTCCTCATGATGGTCTCTTTATTTTATTTTTATTTAAATTTTTGGCCACACCCTGTGGCATCTGAGGTCTTGGTTCCTTGACCAGGGATTGAATCCACATCCCTTGCATTGGAAGGCAGAGTCTTAATCATGGGGCCAGCAGGGAAGTCTCGCCACGTGATGGTGTTAATCCACCTTTCCCTCATGACTTATGATATTGAGCATCTCATAATGTGCTTATCTTCTGTATACCCCATTTGGCTAACTGTCTATGCAAATATATCACCCATTTTTAAAGTTTTTTTTAAAGTTTTCTCAGTGCTGAGTTTTGTAAACTTCTTATGTATATGTTATACAAGCCACTTGCCAGACATGTGATTTTTCAATACCTTCTTCTAATCTGTGAAGTGTATTTTCATTCTTTTAATGATATCTTTCAAAAAGTAATTTAAAATATTTTTGGCAAAATTTATCTTTATAAAAAATTGTATGGATTGTGTCTTGGGAGTCAGTTCAGTTCAGTTCAGTCGCTCAGTAGTGTCCGACTTTTTGCAACCCCATGAATCGCAGCACGCCAGGCCTCCCTGTCCATCACCAGCTCCGGGAGTTCACTAAGACTCACATCCATCGAGTCAGCGATGCCATCCAGCCATCTATCCTCTGTCGTCTCTCCCAGCATCAGGGTCTTTTCCAATGGGTCAACTCTTCGCATGAGGTGGCCAAACTACTGGAGCTTCAGTTTTAGCATCATTCCCTCCAAAGAAATCCCAGGGTTGATCTCCTTCAGAATGGACTGGTTGGATCTCCTTGCAGTCCAAGGGACTCTCAAGAGTCTTCTCCAACACCACAGTTCAAAAGCATCAATTCTTCGGCGCTCAGCCTTCTTCACAGTCCAACTCTCATATCCATACATGACCACTGGAAAAACCATAGCCTTGATTAGGTGGACCTTAGTCAGCAAAGTAATGTCTCTGCTTTTGAGTAATATCTAATAACTCCTTGTTAACCCTAGGACATATATTTTCAAATATTTTTACTGTTTGATGTTTTATATTTAGATGTGACCTATTTTAAGTTAATTTTTATATAAAATGTGAGATTTAAGTGGTTTATTATTTCACATGCAGATGTTCAATTTTTTCCAAAACAATTTATTAGGAAGACTCTTCTTTCTAATTGCCTTTGCATCTTTGTCAAACATAATTGACTACGTGTCTGACTCTTTGGGACTCCATGGATGATAGTCCACTTGGCTCCACTGTCCACGGAATTTTCCAAGCAAGAATACTGGAGTGGGTTGCCATTTCCCCCTCCAGGGGATCTTTCCAATCCAGAGACCAAAGTCATGTCTCCTGTGTCTCCTGCACTGAGGTTGGATTCTTTACCACTGAGCCACCAGGGAAGCCTCAATGTGTGGGTCTATTTGTAGATTCTCTTCTGTCCCTTTGGTTTATGTATCAATCCCCTTCAATATCACAAGGTGATGATCAGTGTAGCTTTACAGTGAGTCTTAAAATCAGATAGTATGACTACTCCAAATTTATTCTACCTTTTTGGCAATTCTAGTTTATTTGCCTTTCTATACCAATTTTAGAAAAATTAAATACGCACTACTGTTCGATTTTCTGTGTATGTTCTTTATAGGCTTAAGGAAACTCATTTCGATTCTTAGTTGGCGAAAATTTCTATCATAAATGATTCTACACTTTGTATTTTTTTTTTATTGATATAAGGTTTTTCTTCTTCTTCTTCTTCTTTAGATTTTAGTCTGGTAGATAACACTGATTGATTCCAAAATATTGAATCAGGTACCCAATCCCTGGAAAATTCAATTGGACCATCATGCATTATTTATATATATTGCTAGATTTGACTTGTTAATATTTTGTAGATTTTTGTGTTCATGGGCATGAAGGATTTGTATTGCACTTTTCTGTATTGTCTTTGCCTGGTTCGGGTATCAGAGTAATTGTTGTTGGTCAGTCACTCAGTTGTGTCCGATTCTTTGTGACCCTCTGGACTGCATCATGCCAGGCTTCCCTGTTCCTCACCATCTCCTAGAGTTTGCTCACACTCACATAAATTGAGTTGATGATTCCATACAACCATCTCATCCTCTGTTGACCCCTTCTCCTCCTGCCCTCAATCTTTCCCAGCACAAGAGTCTTTTCCAATGAGATAGCGTTGGAATCAGGTGGCCAAAGTATTGGACCTTCAGCTTCAGCATCTGTCCTTCCAATGGAAATTCAGAGTAATATCTGCAGGATAAAATAAGAAGGGTTTTCTCCTCTATTTTCTAGAAGAGATTATCTAGAATTGGTGTTATTTTTTCCTTGTGTGTTTAGTAGGATTCACTAGTTTATCTGTCTGGACCTATAGATTTATTTTGGAAACTTTTAAATTATAAATTTAATTTACAAATGATAATGACACTGTTTAAGCTATATATGTAATTTTTGCTGAGTTTAGTGCTGGTGGTTTCAGGATTGATGTTCACAGAATTCTTAAACCAACTATTTATTATTATTTTAATATTTGGGAGCTTTGCAATTATATTCATTCTTGATTAGTAAATTATGTTTTTCCTCTTCTGATACTGAGAGAAATATATCAACATTATTGATCTTTAAAAAACTCCAATTTTTTGTCTGATTTTTTTCTAGTTTTTCAGTTTAAAATTTCATTGATTTCTTTCCTTACCTTTATTGTATCCTTTCTTCTCATGTTTGGTTGCTTTTTTTTTTTTAGTTTCAAAATGCACTGGTCATAGCAAACACCCTCTTCCAACAACACAAGAGAAGACTCTACACATGGACATCACCAGATGGTCAACACCCAAATCAGATTGATTATATTCTCTGCAGCAAAAGATGGAGAAGCTCTATACAGTCAACAAAAACAAGACCAGAAGCTGACAGTGGCTCAGATCATGATCTCCTTATTACCAAATTCAGACTGAAATTGAAGAAAGCAGGGAAAACCGCTAGACCATTCAGGTATGACCTAAATCAAATCCCTTCTGGTTATACAGTGGAAGTGAGAAATAGATTTAAGGGCCTAGATCTGATAGATAGAGTGCCTGATGAACTATGGAATGAGGTTCGTGATATTCTACAGGAGACAGGGATCAAGACCATCCCCATGGAAAATAAATGCAAAAAAGAAAAATGGCTGTCTGGGAAGGCCTTACAAATAGCTGTGAAAAGAAGAGAAGTGAACAGCAAAGGAGAAAAGGAAAGCTATAAGTATCTGAATGCAGAGTTTCAAAGAATAGCAAAAAGAGATAAGCAAGCCTTCTTCAGCGATCAATGCAAAGAAATAGAGGAAAAGAACAGAATGGGAAAGACTAGAGATCTCTTCAAGAAAATTAGAGACACAAAGGGAACATTTCATGCAAAGATGGGCTCGATAAAGGACAGAAATGGTATGGACCTAACAGAGGCAGAAAATATTAAGAAGAGATGGCAAGAATACACAGAAGAATTGTACAAAAAGGATTTTCACAACCTGGATAATCACGATGGTGTGATCACTCACCTAGAGCAAGACATCCTGGAATGTGAAATTAAGTGGGCCTTCGAAAGCATCACTATGAACAAAGCTAGTGGAGGTGATAGAATTCTAGTTGAGCTATTTCAAATCCTGAAAGAAGATGCTGTGAAAGTGCTGCACTGAATATGTCCACAAATTTGGAAAACTCAGCAGTGGCCACAGGACTGGAAAATGTCAGTTTTCATTCCAATCTCAAAGAAAGCCAGTGCCAAAGAATGCTCAAGTTCAGTTCAGTTCAGTTCAGTCACTCAGTCGTGTCCGACTCCTTGCGACCCCATGAATCGCAGCATGCCAGGCCTCCCTGTCCATCACCAACTCCCGGAGTTCACTCAGCCATTGAGTCCGTGATGCCATCCAGCCATCTCATCCTCGGTCGACGCCTTCTCCTCCTGCCCCTAATCCCTCCCAGCATCAGGGTCTTTTCCAATGAGTCAACTCTTCGCATGAGGTGGCCAAAGTACTGGAACTTCAGTTTGAGCATCATTCCTTCCAAAGAAATCCCAGGGTTGATCTCCTTCAGAATGGACTGGTTGGATCTCCTTGCAGTCCAAGGGACTCTCAAGAGTCTTCTCCAACACCACAGTTCAAAAGCAACAATTCTTCGGCGCTCGGCCTTCTTCACAGTCCAACTCTCACATCCATACATGACCACAGGAAAAACCATAGCCTTGACTAGACGGACCTTAGTCGGCAAAGTAATGTCTCTGCTTTTGAATATACTATCTAGGTTGGTCATAACTTTTCTTCCAAGGAGTAAGCGCCTTTTAATTTCATGGCTGCAGTCACCATCTGCAGTGATTTTGGAGCCCAAAAA
>SJXQ01006385.1:0-115639 GCA_006408695.1 Aepyceros melampus
TACTTTTAAAAAAAGAAAAGACTGTTGTAATTTTCAGCAACTAGTGGCTTATGGTTTCATAACTACTAATGTGCCCACAATCAATCTACAGCCAGGAAAACAAATGGTATTTCAACTGAAAGAAAACTTTCAAGAAATAAAAAAATCTTTCAAATTATCGTTACATTTCACTGGTGAAAACAAGAATGTTAAAAGTTCCAGCAAACATCTTTTATGGATAACTTCTATTTGTTTTGTTTGTCATAAGCATTTAACTATAATCGATCTCTTTGTGCAAACTTTTAGGTATGAAGTGAATTTAATTAGATGTAAGATTTCTCTACATTCATCAAAAAACACTGAAAGAAGTTTTCAGTTAGCCATTCTGCTTAATGAAAAGCTACTCTCTCTAAGGAAAAAAAAGCTAACGTTAGTCTCTTCCCTCTCCCTTTTCCTTCCAATCTATTTAGCATTTATGTGTGTGTGTATCTAAATTTGGACCTTACTAAGTTTTCAGGCTATTCACATATTTATCATACAAATTGTCTTCTTTAGTTTTCAAACTGGCAAACTCTTGAAATATTGTGCAGAAAGTACATTTATTGGGTGATGTTTTAGGGAATACTTTTCAGGTGTCCACATCCACAACTCAAAGGAATGTCTATAAGTACTTATATGGGAAGGGGAGCGAGAACCAGGTGGAAGCACTCTTTTCTGTCTTGGCTTCTGCAACCCACCCCAGCCAGCAACAGGAAACACCAGAAAATCAACATCCTGAAGGTGGTCAAGCAGAAGCTGGCACCCTTCCAAATTAGTCCTACCATTCCAGCTGTGGCACTGTAATCTGCATTTCTGCCCAAGTTAGCAACAAGTTATTTTCAGAGCCACTATGTCACCAATGGAATTCAAGAAATGCAATAAAGCAGGTGCATCTTAATCATCTCATGCTGGTCTATTTCAGAGTCCCTCACAAGTCAGCCTCTCACCCCAGGTCCACCCACAGCACAGAGACTGCATTTTATTATATTTTTTATAGTATTCACACCCAAATCTACTCAGAAGCCATAAGTATATATAAACCTCTAAGTGCCAAGAGTCATGCATGGTCTTCTTTAGAAGAAAGTATTTCCTGCCAAGAAAAGACCCCAGACCAAGTATTATTCCTACTGGCAGGACGTCAACACCTGCCTTTCACTAAGTCAAGCCTGCCTTGCACAGTTAAGTGACAATAGTTGAAAACCAAGTATTCTTCAGAGAGAGATTTATATTCAAAAAGGAAAATGTTCTTGACCTAAGGGAGGCAAAACAACCATAAATATACGAGCAGAGAAGAGGGTAAAGATATGGCAATTCTAACAAAGACATAGTTGATTCCTTTTTCTGGGTTGTTTCCTACTCACAAGAATCTGGAACTCTGGTTTACACATTGAAAAACACACAGAGGGTGGGTCTACCAACTACAGAGGCCGGTCCTTCACTGCCCAGATCCAGGGTCCCACACATCACCAGAGGGCCCCCAGAAGCTACCAGGAAGGCACAGCTCAGCAGCAGAGCCATGTGTAGAAACAGAGCTGCCCTGGGGAAGGGCGTGAAGCCACCATGGGCTCGCTGTGACACCCATTCTTGCCAGCTCTCCTGCAGCTGGTGACCTGTTGATTCTCGCTCCTCCTGCCACTTCTCTAAAGCTTTGCTTGCAGTGTTCATAACCAGAACGCATGCCATAGGCATTTAATACACAGCACCCCCATTAAATGCTTACTTACTAAATTACTCAATTATCTGTAAAACTAATCTTGTTATTATTCACCTACAGATTCCAAGTACTTCTCTTTAACTCTTAACTTTAGCCATAGTTTAACTCTTTGAGAGATCACTGAAACATCACACATTCTAACCCAACAACACAATGAAGGAGGCTTGGAGACTGAAGATTAATAGTTAAGACAAGTGCTTTAAATCAAATACTTGAATTGAAATCCGCCTCTACTGTGTGTTAACTGTGTGACCTTGGACAAGTGACTCAACTTGTTTGTAACAATTCCCTTACATAGTATATAAAAACAAAGAGTAACATTTCACTCACAGAGTTGGCATGACAATTAGCTAATAGCTCATCTGAATAAAGCACTTGGCATACCATCAAGCACAGAATTAGCTCTGTATTGAATATATTTTCAATCAATATTTTTTAAAAAACCAACCCAATCAAAAGATGGGCAGAATACATAACTAGACATTTCTCCAAAGAAGACATAAAGAAGGCCGATAGGCAACACGGAAAGATGCTCAATGTTACTAATCAGAGAAATGCAAATCAAAACTACAGCAAGGTATCCCTGCACACTGGTCAGAATGACCATCATTAGAAGTCTACAAATAACAAATGCTGGAGAGAATATGGAGAAAAGGGAACCCCCCTACACTGCTGGTGGGAACGTAAGCTGGTGCAACCACTATGGAAAGTAGTATGGCGGTTCCTTAAAAACTAAAAACAGAGCTACCATAAGATCATGCAATCCCACTCCTGAGCATATATCTGCAAGAGATGAAAACTAATTCAAACTGATACATGCATCCCAAAGTCCAGAGCAGCACTATGCACAATAGATAAGACCTGGAGACAACCTAAATGTCCGCCTGCAGATGAATAGACACAGAAGATGTGGTACACGCACACACGGCCTACTATTCAGCCACAAAAGGGAATGAAGTAATGCCATTTGCAGCAATACAAATGGACCTAGACGTTATCATACCTAGTGAAGTCAGTCAGACAAATATCACGCTATCACTTATACATGTAATCTTAAAAAATAATACTAATGAACTTATTTACAAATCAAAAACCAATTCACAGACAGAGAAAACAATTTTATAGTTACCAAATGGGAAAGTGAGGAAGGGATAAATTAGAATTTTGATATTAATATATGCACTGTTGCTGCCATTTACTGGCTAATTCATATCCAACTCTTTGTAACCCCATGGACTATAGCCCACCAGGCTCCTCTGTCCATGGGATTTCCCAGGCAAGAATACTAGAGTGGGTTGCCATTTTCTTCTTCAGGGGATCTTGCTGACTCAGGGTCGAACTTGAATCTTTTGCTTCACAGGTGAATTCTTTACCACTGAGCCATGTGGGAAACCCAACATATATGCATTACTTTATATAAAATAGATAAACAACAAGGACCTACTTATAGTAGAGGGAATAATAGTCAATACCTTGTGATAACCTGTAATGGAAAATAATGTGAAAAAGAATGGATATATGTATGTGTGTGCATGCATATATATATATATATATATATATAAAACTGAATCACTTTGCTGTACACCCAAAGCTAACACAATATTGTAAATCAACTATACTCCAATTTTCAAAAAAAAAAAAAAAAACCCCACAAAACTGTAGGGTAATCATTAGTGAAAGTGAAGTCGCTTAGTCATGTCTGACTCTTTGCGACCCCATGGGCTGCAGCCTACCAGGCTCCTCTGTCCATGGGATTTTCCAGGCAACAGTCCTGGAGTGGATTGCCATTTCCTTCTCTAGAGGATCTTCCCAACCCAGGGATCAAACCCAGGTCTCCGGCATTGCAGACAGACACTCTACCGTCTGAGCCACAAGTGAAAAAAAAATGCACAATGTGAGGGTTGTGAGTTAAGTTTTATCTGAAATGAGAACTACAGCCCAGGAGACAGCCTCTCAGAAAGCTCTGAGGAACTGCTCCAAAGAGTCAGAGGGGAGGTCGGTATACATGTCATTTTAGTAACAAGGCACACAGGCAATCAAGCACATACTTTGGGAGAAGGTAGCTGCTAGTCTAGAGTAGATGCTTCCACTAATGATTTTAGTGGTTTTCTAGGTATGAGAAGGTGCAAGAATTTGGGCTCATAAAATCTTTACCTGAAAGTATCTAACTATCTGAAGCCTGTTCTGCCAGGCAATCCAGAGCACAGATGGTCTCTCCTGCTCGCAGCCCTAAACTCCTTTCAGAGGGTGTTGAAGGTCAGTGACTGCAGTGGCCAGGGACTTCCTCCTTGTAGAGGCAGATGACTAGTGACAGTTCTTAGCTGGCGTTAAGTAGTGAGTCAGATGTGGTGTGGTGTTAATATTACTTAAATTACTTGTATGTTTTGCCTCCAGCTTCCTCATCAGAAAACCTGAAATCTCATTATTCTAATTTTCATCAGACCTTCAGTCAGGTGAGCAATTTGAGGTCTGTAACTCAGCTGGAAGGCACTGCTGCTATTACTTTAATTCAGTCAATTTTCTCATATGGACACTGAATATTTCTGCTCTGTAGGAGTTAATTCATTTCTCCCTGGTGAGAAATTTTCACCAGGGAGAAAGGAAGCAGAAGTCAGAGAGAGAACACAGATTTGGGTTCTAGCTCTGACATCCACAAGCTGAATGTTAGGGAATTATCTCAGTCTCTTTTTTTTTCATTTTTAATATTGGAACAATGAGACCTGTCCTTCACTCCGTGCAAAAACACTTTGGAAACTGTAAGCTACTAAGTATACACTGTAATTATTTGCTACAATAATTTGCACAAAACTTGCACAAAACCAGTTTGTTTCTGTCTGAAAGGTGAAATTTTAAAAAGAGATTTTACTTAATGGTCAAGTATTAAGTTGGTGCAAAAGTAATTGCAGTTTTGGGCTGTGAATTTTAAGTCATTATTATAAGTAGGCTCAGACACACCTTTGTTAATCAAAATTGGAACCATTATAATTAACACATTTTTGCCAACCAGAAATAAATTTGTTTATTCCTGAAATGTAAAAATCTGTGCTTCAGGATGGCAATGAACTCTTGGCAAGCATTTTCAGTAACCTGCTGCCTGCAGAAGCATTTTCCCTGCAAAAAGTCGTCAAGATGATTCAAGAAGTGGTAATCAGTTGGCAAGAGGTCAACTAAATATGGCAGATGAGGCGATACTTTGTAGCCCAATTCATTCAACTTCTGAAGCACTGGTTTTTTGTGTGTGGCAGGCACTGTCATGGAGAAGGACTGGGTTCTTTCTATTGACCAAGGCCAGCTGCTGGCATTGCAGTTTTTGGTGCATCTCACCTATTTTCTGAGTATACTTCTCAGATGTACTGGTTTCACCAGGATTCAAAAAGCGTAGTGGCTCAGACTGGCAGCAGACCACCAAACAGTGACCATGACTTTTTTCAGTGCAAGTCTGGCTTTGGGAAGTGCTTTACCTGCCTCCTGAGAAATCTGTATGCAGGTCAAGAAGCAACAGTTAGAACTGGACATGGAACAATGGACTGGTTCCAAATAGGAAAAGGAGTATGTCAAGGCTGTATATTGTCACCCTGCTTATTTAACTAATATGCAGAGTACATCATGAGAAACACCAGGCTGGATGAAGCACAAACTGGAATCAAGATTTCCAGGAGAAATATGAATAACCTCAGATACATAGATGACATTACCCTTACAGTAGAAAGTAAAGAAGAACTAAAGAGACTCTTGATGAACATGAAAGAGAGTGAAATGGCTGGCTTAAGATTCAACATTCAGAAAACTAAGATCATGGCATCCAGTCCCATCATTTCATGCAAACAGATGGGGAAAAAATGGAAACAGTGACAGACTTTATTTTTTTTGAGCTCCAAAATCACTGCATATGGTGACTGCAGCCCTGAAATTAAAAGATGCTTGCTTCTTGGAAAAAAAGCTATGACCAACCTACACAGCATATTAAAAAGCAGAGACATCACTTTGCCAACAAATGTCCATCTAGTCAAAGTTATGGTTTTTCCATTAGTCATGTATGGATATGAGAGTTGGACCATAAAGAAAGCTGAGTGCAGAAGAATTGATTCTTTTGAACTGTGGTGTTGGAGAAGACTCTTGAAAGTGCCTTGGACTGCAAGGAAATCCAACCAGTCAATCCTAAAGGAAATCACTCCTGGATATTCTTTGGAAGGACTGAAACTGAAGCTGAAACTCCAATGGTCTGGCCACCTGACACAAAGAACTGACTCATTTGAAAAGACCCTGATGCTGGGAAAGATTGAAGGCAGGAGGAGAAGGGGATGACAGAGGATGAGATGGTTGGATGGCATCACTGACTTGATGGACATGAATTTGAGTAAGCGGGAGTTGTTGACAGACAGGGAAGCCTGGCGTGCTGCGCACATGGAGTAGCAAAGAGTCAAACATGACCAAGTGACTGAACTGACTTCCCAAACTTGCCTCCCTGGCCCAAAAGCTCCAAACCCCTTTTCTTTTATTTAGGCTAAAACTGAATATGAGTACAACCTGAAAATACTCCATGAGTTACTCACCACTGTGTGTTCCTTTATGTACTGCATGTGTATAAACTAGTACACTTCTCTGTTTTTTTCTTGGAAACCTGTCCTTTGCCAGGCTAATCTACAGGGTCCACGCTGGGGAACTTGGGATGGTTACAGGACAAGGTTTACTCCTCCCTGAAGGTTTCATCAGAAAAGCAGGATATATGTTTTTCATGTTCACATCCTAATCCCTTTTCATGAAGAATGTTTTCAGTTCTAGATCCCCAAATGTGTGGATTTTCTTTCCTTCAAATTTACCTGAGACAAGATCAAGCTACAATTAAAAAATTTTTATTCCCCACTTTGCTATGTGTTCAGGAATGCAGGGTGTGGTGTTAAAGTGGGTTGGTTTGTCTTTCATACTCTGCTACAAGGTTTGTATTGATATAGACTTGAAAAATTAGATTTGAGAGTCTTCTGTGACCTGGGGTTGTATGGTCTCCATCACTTTAACTGTATCTATTCACTCAGATATTAAAAAGCATCGTTTCTAAATTCCTAATGGAGGATTTAGTACAATTAGACAACTACCGTTATCTACCAGCAATCAAATCAAAGTCATGCCTAGTGATACTTCAATAATTAACAGTTTGTATTTCCACAGATCTTTAGTGGTGACAAAATGGTTCTTCTCAGACCCCTTACTACTTGTAATGTATTGAAGTTAGGTATCCCTATTTTATAAATGAGCCAACTTTCAAGAGGTCAAGTGAATAGCTATTTCAATTATTTAGTAGAGAAGAGAGGGAGTTTAAAATTTTACTCTCACTTTCTAGAAACTACTCCAAAGTTAATAAATACAGAAAACTGTTAGTTATCCATGCAAACATGCAACTGTAAGCTGCTTCCCGGCTGCAACTAGTCGCTTCACAGACATCTGAAAGTCACACTGAACCACACAGCTAAACACAATGCTTCTGATTCTACTGGATACCAGGGGAAAGTGTCTACTCTCAAAGAAATGGTAACTAACAAGTTACTTACATAGCATTAGTTTCTAATTTATCGTGATTTTAGAATCATTAAAAATGGGAAATTTGAAGTTATCCATCTAAAATAAAAAAAAAAATAAATAAAATCTGAAAAAGCATTTCCTCCTGCTTTCAAATTACCAGGCACTCTACCATTTGAGGTGAGATGTGACAAGGAACTCGGTACAAAGTCAGGAGAAAGGGGGTGCGAAGGAAGAGAGCGAGGATGCAGGACACAGTACCGACTCCTCTCCTCCCCGCGTCTGGATCTGAACTTCAGTGAATGCAGCTCCCTCATCAGCTGGAATTTAAAGACCTGGAGCAGGTGTCAGCCAATGTCTAGTGCAGCCCTGCCCATGTACGAAAGCACGGAGCAAGGGGTCTAGTTCTCAACTGCAGGGCAACAGGGAAAGAACCCTGGTCTCTGCAGTGCCTACTCGGTGCCCCTTGTGGTCCAAGCTGAAGCCCAGGCCAGCACAAAGCCTAGCAAACTGCAGCTGTTCACTCCACGTTCACAAGGCTGAACCACCGAGCATCTTCTTGTATGTAGGCTCACTGGATCCATCTCCTACCAGGGAACTGAAAGAGAGCCTTACACTGATCACTGCATTAGTTCTCAGTGACAAAACAGAGTTAGCAACTTCCCACAGCCAAATACTTAACATGATTTAAAAAGAGGTCTCAACAATTCAACTTTTAATCACCTTAAACAACAAGGCCCAACTGTAGAGAACAGGGAACTACATTCAGCATCTTGTAATAAACCATAAAGGAAAATAATCTGAAAAAGAATATTAGCTTGGTGCAAACATAACTATGGTTTTGGACTGTGAATTTTAAATCATTATAACTAGACTCTAACATATCTCTGGTAATCAAAATAGGAACCACTACAATCAACACATTTTTGCAACCAGAAATAGGTTTGCTTATCCCTGTAACAGAAAAATCTATCCTTCAGGATTCTATGAACTCCTGGAAAGCATTTTCTGCCTCCTGCTAGTTGTGGAAGCGTTTTTTCTGCAAAAAGTTGTCAAGATGCTTGAAGAAGTGGTAGTCGGTTGGCAAAATGGCAGGTGAATACGGTAGATAAGGCAAAACTTCATACCCCAATTCGTTCAACTTCTGAAGCACTGGTTGTATGACATGCAATTAGGCATTACTGTAGAGAAGACCTGGCCCCTTTCTGCTCACCAAGGCCAGAGGCGGGTGCTGTGGTTTTCAGGCAGCTCATCGATTTGCTGAGCATACTTCTCAGATGTAACGGTTTCACTGGGATTCAAAAAGCTGTACAGGATGGGACTGGCAGCAGACCACTAAACAGTGACCGTGACCTTTTTTGGTGCAAGTCTGGCTCTGGGAAGTGCTCTGGAGCTTCTTCTCAGTCCAAGCACTGAGCTGGTCATTGCCAGTTCTCATACACAATCCACTTTTCATCACACATCACAATCCGATTGAGAAATGGTTTGTTGTTGTTGCGTACAATTAGAGAAGATGACACTTGAAAGTGACGATATTTTTGATTTGCAGTCAGTTCATGAGGTACCCACTTTATTGAGCTTTTTCATCTTTCCAATTTGTTTCAAAAGCCAAACAACTGTAGAATGGTCAACACCAAGTTCTTCAACAACTTCTTGTGTAATCATAAGAGGATCAGTTTTGATGATGGCTCTCAACTGGTCACTGTCAACTTCTGGTGGCTGGCCACTACACTCTTCATCTTCAAGACTAGTCTCTTTGACAAAACTTCTTGAACCACCAATGCATTGTACGTTCGTTAGCAGCTCCTGGGCCAAATGCATTGTTGATGTTGCAAGCTGTCTCTGCTATTTTACAATCCATTTTGAACTCAAATAAGAAAATCATTTGAATTTGCTTTTTGTCTAACATCATTTTCATAGAATAAAATAAATATAAATAGCAAGCAGTAAGTATTAGCAAAAGAACAGAAAGTGAGAAATGTGCATTAAAATGATGTATGACATAAGCACATTTACTTAGAATGTATTCCTGTATCAAATGGCAAATTTCAACAATGCAAAACTACAATTACTTTTGCACCAACTCACTTTGCTGTACACCTGAAACTAATACAATTGTATTTCAACGTTGTAAAAAAATTTTTAATAGGAAAAAAAAAAATCACCAATTATTCATCCAGTTTGCCTGATACTAAGAAGACACAGGTCAATGGTGGAATTTTCAGCATCCTACATGGAATACTTGTTTTAGAAAGTCTGCTTTATTCACTGGTATGGATGCCACTGACATAAGAGTCTATGGATGCCACTTATAACATTCTAAACAAATTTTCTAAAAATTTGAAGACAGAAACCACAGACAAACCTTCATTCACCAAAGTAAAAGCATTTACTGAATCACACACACATAGTGTAAAAGACTAAATTCAGTAGCCCTTAAAAAGGTGGCCAATTTCGTCTCTATCTTGTTGGCAACCTAAGAGCCAACAACAAACAAATACCACGGAGACGCAGAGGAGCAGGCTGCCTGAAGCTCTGGGTCAGACCAGCTGGCTCAGCCTGCATAAACTGGTCTTCACACTCACTGGAAACAGGAGAAGCAAACTTGCAAACAAACAATGCTGAAGCCTGCAACCCGAGACTCTGCAGAACTGAGCTGACAGAATGTCTCACTTGCCAGGGAAAGGCGCCCTCTTCACAGATACAGTATTGTTTTTTACCAACATTTTGAGGTCAAAATAAATGTAGACTAGGTTCATCCTATTCACTGATTTTCTCAGATTTCGCTTTTTTGTCAAATTATCATTTTTTTAAATACTTTGTTTTGCTAGATTACCTTATCTGGGGTATACTTTAATCCACAGTGTTTGTATTTTCTAGAACTAAATTTCTATTATGACAGAATTTTAAAGATCTAGCTTTATCATTAAAAAGGTGTCTCAAGATATTGCTTTATAACCTATTGTAAGTGCAAAAATCTAAGGTTTTGAAGAGCTACCAGGATGACTGCAAAACTACAACTCCCCAATCTTACAAATGTTAAGAAATATCTAAACATTTTTAGAATAAATCCTTAAATATTTACATATATATTGATATATTTCAATGATATCTTTCTGGGTGCATAAAGTTTCAGAATTGTCATACATTTCTGGTGGAGTACCTTTTATCAACATATAGAAATAAAAGTATTTTCCTGTTTAATACTTTTCTCTTGTACACCGTTTTGTACAAATCAATATCTTCAATCCAGCTTTCCTTTTTGAGTCCACTTGCTGGTACTCCTCTCTCCACCTTTACTGTCAATCTTTCTGCATCACAGTCTCAAATAAATAGCAAATGGAAAACTAGCTACCCATGACCCCCCTCTAGTGGTTACTCAGAGCTTGTGAAAATACACATTTTTCTATCAATGTCAACAATAAATCAGATTCTCTACAAAAAAGACAAGCTCTTTAGCACACTTTTACTTCCATAATAATTATAAAATTAGATTCAGGATAACTGAGAATCAAATTATTTTCCCAGAGTCACAATAATACATTTAGATTTCACTTCATCTTCTAATCATCTAAGCTTGGCTACACAGCAGATGACCAAAGGAAAAAACTACATTGCATTTTTACAGTAAATAAATATAGATGGAATATATCATGCCCTGAAATGACAAAGAGCATGAGATAAAGATTTAATTTACAGTCAGAAGTCACATTGTTCCTTTACAATTTCAGGGACAAAAAGAAGATGAATATGGATCTGTTGTCTCCTATGGTAGGCAAGTGTTTTCTTTGTCTTCTAAAGGTTAGGAACCAGTAATTCCCACTGGGCAAGACTGAATTCCCTAAGGCTGCATCTGAAGATCAAAAGAGAAATACACAAAATATTCTATCAAGAGTGAGACAAAGGTATCTTGAGTGACAGATGGATACTTTATTTTTCAAGGGAATTACAAGGCATTTTGAAGAATTGGTTAATTCTAAGACTAAGGCCGGAAAACATGAGCCCGGAGCATCTTGCGGTACCGAGAGGATGTGCTCAGGGAGGAGGGGGCCTGTAGAAAGGGTACCAGGACTAGCCTGGGGGAGCCGCAGGAACAGAGCCAGGACAATGCAAGCAACAAAGTGAACCCCAACAGCCCTGAATTACAGCCCGCAGACTGAAGCATACAACTCACAGAGCATCCATGGGCATGCACTGACACAAACAACTGAATTCAAACTGATAAACAGAAGAATCCAAACTGATAAACGCAGAAGGACAAGGAAAAAGAAAACAACCCTTAGAGTGTCATACTAATAATAGCTGCTAACAGATCCACCAAGGGATGCAAAACTGAGTGGGGAGACAGGATATTTACATGGTCTAAAATGTCTCCCCCAAGACATTTTGAAGAGAACACAGCAACTCTACAGTGGAGAAGCCCAGCAGAGAGCCCCTGACCCAAGTGATCAAGATTAATAAACTATGATGATATCACATACCACTGATATGATGCAATCAGGAGGAAGCATCGCTCTTGTGAGATTCTTGCCAAAAATGGATAAACTCGATCTAAACATATATAAACCCAAAGTGAGAGAGAAACTATCCAGTTCCCGCCAAAAACATCAAGGTTGCGAAAGAAAAGACAGAAACTAACCCAGATGCAATGCTGGGTAGAACCTCGAACAGCAAAGAGACACTAGTCAAGATCCCGCTGTCACCTAAACAAAATCTCCAGCTAATGACATTATACCACGGTTAACTTGCTGGGTACCATATAGACCTCTTGGTACCATTTTTGTAATTTTTCTGTACGTCTAAAATTTTTTCAAAATAGACGTTTATACACCAGGCAATGGACGAGGCATAACAGGTTATCTCATTTGATTCTCCTAACAACTGTGCAAAATTAGTGCGATTATCTCTATTTTACAGCCTGGAAAATTGAGATTTGGAACAATTTAAAAAATGATCAGATGCAAACAGTGAAATGTTGTCAGAACTGAAACTACTTTAGGAGTTGCTCAGTATCTGTGTCTTTCCATCATGTTATGATAAACAAATGGAAATGCACTTATCCACCCAGGAAACACAAGTCATCTCTTCTGAAACTAGATTAAAAATTTAAAGTGTCAACAACAGCAGAAATTAATTTTAGAACTCACTGTTAATTTTCAATTTGCTTAAAATATGTGGTATTAGGACTTCCCTGTAGCTCAGATGGTAAAGAATCTGGCTGGGTTCGATTCCCGGGTCTGGAAGATCCCCTGGAGACAGGAATGGCAACCCACTCCAGTATTCTTGTCTGGAGAATCCCATGGGCTGAGAAGCCTGGTGGGCTACAGTCCCTGGGGTCACAAAAGAGTCGGGACAGGACCGAGCGACTAACACTACAGGGAAACAAAAAAGCTTTTCTATCATAATACTAAAAGGCAAATACATACTTAAGTAAAGCTACTTTAATCTCCTTTAACACCCAACAAGTCTCAGAGAACTCGACAAACTACACCACACTGCTATGCTTCCTGACATAAAGTATAAGAAAGGCTGGTTGGTTATAAGCGTCCTTCAAGTTTAAGAGGCACTAAAATGACATTAAGGTGTTCTCTTAACTAGTTCACAGGTATCTAGCAAGGAAAACTCAAATGAATTTCTATATTTATTTCAGTAGAGTTTTTTTGCACATTATACCACCTCCTTCAGTTCAGTTCAGTCACTCAGTTGTGTCTCTGCGACCCCATGAATCACAGCACGCCAGGCATCCCTGTCCATCACCAACTCCCGGAGTTCACTCACACTCACGTCCATCGAGTCAGTGATGCCATCCAGCCATCTCATCCTCGGTCGTCCCCTTCTCCTCCTGCCCCCAATCCTTCCCAGCATCAGAGTCTTTTCCAATGAGTCAACTCTTCCCATGAGATGGCCAAAGTACTGGAGTTTCAGCTTCAGCATCATTTCTTCCAAAGAAATCCCAGGGTTGATCTCCCTCAGAATGGACTGGTTGGATCTCCTTGCAGTCCAAGGGAACTCTCAAGAGTCCTTCTCCAACACCACAGTTAAAAGCATCAATATTCAGTTCAGTTCAGTCACTCAGTTGTGTCTCTTTGCGACCCCATGAATCACAGCACGCCAGGCATCCCTGTCCATCACCAACTCCCGGAGTTCACTCACACTCACGTCCATCGAGTCAGTGATGCCATCCAGCCATCTCATCCTCAGTCGTCCCCTTCTCCTCCTGCCCCCAATCCTTCCCAGCATCAGAGTCTTTTCCAATGAGTCAACTCTTCCCATGAGATGGCCAAAGTACTGGAGTTTCAGCTTCAGCATCATTTCTTCCAAAGAAATCCCAGGGTTGATCTCCCTCAGAATGGACTGGTTGGATCTCCTTGCAGTCCAAGGGAACTCTCAAGAGTCCTTCTCCAACACCACAGTTCAAAAGCATCAATTCTTCGGCGCTCAGCCTTCTTCACAGTCCAACTCTCACATCCATACATGACCAGAGGAAAAACCCTAGCCTTGACTAGATGGACCTTAGTTGGCAAAGTAATGTCTCTGCTTTTGAATATGCTATCTAGGTTGGTCATAACTTTTCTTCCAAGGAGTAAACGTCTTTTAATTTCATGGCTGCAGTCACCATCTGCAGTGATTTTGGAGCCCAAAAAAATAAAGTCTGACACTCTTTCCACTGTTTCCCTATCTATTTGCCATGAAGTGACCTACTTATATAACCATAAAAATATTATTTAATACAAAAAAGAAGCATATCAAACTCTAGGGAAATATCAGAGAAATAAATTCCCTCTCTCCTCTTGTTATGTTACAGGCACCACAGTAATGGTAAGTTACTTTACCTTGTGAACTGTGATAAAGAATCAGAATTAAAGTTTCAAAACAGAGTGGCTGCTTTCTCATAACCCAATGTAACTAAACTGAATTACTGAGGATGGTGTCCTGCAATGCAGGGAGATGGCTCAACCAAGAGAAGTCTACGGAAACCTGCTACATGGTTCTAGATCATCTGTTCACCTCTAACTTTGATGAGGCATCTCATTAAGAGACAGAATTTATTTTGCCCGTTGGGACATGACAACAGGAAAGAACAAGACAAACCAGGAAAATACATTTTTTTTCAATTTTGTCAGCTTAAAAAATTTAAAGCGTGTATTTTTCAATGTTAGAAGATGCTTTAAAGAGCCCAACAAATCTCCTCTATTCATTCATAGGGATTTAATTTGAAAATTAATCTATGAATGATATATTACAATGGGCACAGTCAACAAAACAGCTGAAAGGACAACCTGTCTGTTGAGCTAAGATGAAATCAGGCATTTGATACAGTTCAAAACAAAGTGTTCAGGTTTTGTTCAAAATGAGATCTGTAAGTCTGTAGCACCTTAATCAGAAGGCACTATGAATATGAAAATGGCTACTATCTATATTTTATATGCAATTGTCACCTTTTTTAAAGGGTGAATTTTCAAACCACTTGTTATTATTATCTCATTATTTTACCACGTCACTGAAGTAAGTTAGCAGAGGTAACTCACTGCATTTCCTGATAGATACCTGAGCTTCCCAACAGCAAACCTGAAATCACAACCTAGCTCTGTTGAGCCCCATCCCTGAGCACATTCACTGAATTCTAACACGTCTCAGCCACTCACCCTAGAGTGAAGGACACAGAACAGCCTGGCCCAACAAATTAAAGCAAATGCATCACAGTTGTGTTTAACCCTCATGACTAGGTATATTTTAAAATTCAACAGATAAAAATCACCATTTGATGCCATAAAAATGACTGCCTTGTTTCCTGCCTCTACTTTGTCATACACACACGTCGGGGGCGTTTCCCGGGCTTGGTCACACATCCATGGTCCTCCTGGCCATGATTTCTATCTATAGAGCAGATGACATCACATCTAGAGATACTGTTGATTCATCTATTTGGCACGAGAGTGGAGCGCAGAGTAGGCAAATAGATGTCCTACAGTAAGAGAGGTCTGGCTGGAGAACCCACAAGGATGTCAACTCCATGAAGGCAGGAATGGTGTCCACTTTGCTAACTTCTATGCTTCCAGCCGGGCACATGTCAGAGGCCCTGTAAATATTATGTGGGTCCAAATACAACTGCTTTGATGTTACAAGTATAGGTTCTATGTAAATGGCAGAGTCACATGGTTCCATCTAATACTAAATGAACTGATGAAAAACTCTCCTTTTTCATGTCCATCTTTCTTCTAGCCATGAGCTAGAAAGACAGTGGCAGCTGGAGAATGGAGGAGCTGAGGGTGGGCCCTGTTCCCACAGACCTCTGGGGTCCTGAGCTCCCTGTTCACATCTAGTGCATTAGGGCACTGAAGAAACAATGACTGTTAGTGGTGATAATGCCAGTAATTACCTTTTCCTGGTATTTCCTGTAGGTAATTACTAGAAAGTTAAAGATAGCAATTGCCGGGGTCCAGCCCCAGTGGATCCAGGGTATTCAAAGTGGGGACGGCGTGGGCAAGGAAAAACTTATTTATTTAGAAATATAAGATTAGATTAGGAAGAAATAGTATAGTAGGAAAATTAAGATGGAGAAAAGAAGGCTGAATAACTTGGTTTACGTGGAAAGCCAATAAAGTTCGAGACAAGGAGCTTGCACCATCTACGTTAGGCCACCGGCGTCTGTTTGAATATCGGACAGTGCCCCGCCCTGGACTCTCTCTCTTACGGATCTTAGAAGCCAGGACAAATAAGTAGACATGGCGAGCCTCCACGCCCCAGATGGGAATTCAGCCTGAAATTAGAGAAAATAAGAGACACGGGGGAAGCCCAGCATCGGTGCAAGACTCCCAAAAACTTTATTTTTCAAAATTAGCTTATATACCCCAAGTTGTACATAATGGGATAGGCAGAGTTACACAGGGGCAGCAGTCCTGACCCTCATTGAGACAAGGCTTTCTTTTTTGCATACCCTCCCGTATACAAAAGGTCTCAGGTGGTTTACATTATCTTCTGGCCAAGAGGCCTGTTAACATTTTTATGGCTCTCTTCCTGGGTAATTGTCTATCAAACCTAAAACTCCTTTTACCTAGAAGTGTTTTTTCTTTACTCTGCATTACCCTCAAAATGCTAAATAAAGTTACATTCCTATAGGACAAAGGTGCAGTGAGTTATAATAAAGAAAGTACTTAACTCAAAGATCTAATATTGCTAATACCAGGTCTACTACTTGTTTTTCTATATATCAACCATATAAGACATGAAAATTTTGGCAGCAAGTATTGGCTCAACAAATGAAACCTTTAATCAGTCCTATTCTAATGATTATGACTCCTCAGAAGCCTCTACATTCCTAGGATGTTTTAAGCTTCCAGTGCCTCCCGTGGTCGGGAGGCCTCAAACAATCACATGCCAGCTGTAAGCATCCTGCAGGTAGGCTAGAAAGCCATCAGAGAGGTTTTTGGATTGAAACACTCTTTCAAATACAGAAGACTAAAGCCCTGAATTGCTTTTTCCAGAGAATGTCAGAAGAGTGGAAAAGCAGGCTGATTCTTATTTTTTTGGGGTGGTACATGCTCAGGAAATGCCAGGGGGAAAACCTGAGATCTGACTCGTTCTTGCCCATCAAATCTCTGCCACGTGACCACGTCACAGGTGGGATTCCTCACGCTGGCTTCCGGCAAGCAATTATAAATTACATAGGCACTTGACTTTGAATTTATTTATACTTTGAATTCATTTATAACACCTTTTTCAGTACTATAATTACCATTTTATAGTAAAATAACTGAGCAAGAGGAGGATTATTTTCTAAAACCATAATGAAAGAGCAGAGAAACTCAAGCTTCCCAAATTCACTTCTGTGCTCAATTCATTACCACCTGCCTATATCACCAATGATAAAGAAATATATGTAAAAATCATTACATAAAAAAAATATATACATAGTTATGTTCCTAAGGTATTTCATGACATTAAGGGAGGAAAGTCCCATTGCTATTGATTTTGCCCAAATAGTTACCTAGATAGAGTATCATGCGAAATGGCGGGCTTGCTGAATCACAAGCTGGAATTGAGATTGCCTGGAGAAATATCAACAACCTCAGATATGCAGATGATACCACTCTAATGGCAGAGAGTGAAGAAGACTAAAGAGCCTCTTGAGAATGAAAGAGGAGCATGAAAAATCTGGCTTAAAATTCAACATTCAAAACACTAAGAGCATGCATCTAGTCCCATCACTTCATGGCAAATGGGGAAAAAGTGGAAGCCATGACAGATTTATTTTCTTTGGCTCCAAAAATCACTGCAGACAGTGACTGCAGCCATGAAATTAAAGATGCTTGCTCCCTGGAAGGAAAGCTAGACAAACTTAGCATATTAAAAAGACATCATTGTCAACAAAGGTCCATAGAGTGAAAGCTACGGCTTCTCCAGGAGTCACATATGGATGTGAGAGTTGGACCACTAAGAAGGCTGAGCACCAAAGAACTGATGCGTTCAAATTTTAGTGTTGGGGAATACTCTTTAGAATCCTTTGGACTGCAAGATCAAATCCCTAAATCTTAAAAGAAATCAACCTTGAATATTCATTGGAAGGACTGGTGTTGAAGATGAATCTCCAACACTATGGCCACCTGATGTGAAGAGACGACCCATTAGAAAAGACCCTGATCCTGGGAAAGACTGAAGGCAAAAGAAGAGGGCAACAGAGGATAAGATGGTTGGATGTCATCACCAACTCAATGGACATGAATCTGATCAAACTCCAGGAGATAGTGAAGGGCAGGGCAGCCCGTTGTGCTGCAGTCCATGGCCTCATAAAGAGTCAGACACGACTAAGCGACTGAACAACAGAGGAATCACGTGAAACGCCTTTCTTACACACAAACGCCCCCCCCCAGATTTGATCCTTAAAATATACGTATGAATAATGCCTTAAATTATCACACTGCTACAAAAAAGGTTTTGAGTAGCTATCTTCTTCAATTTCTCATGTCATAAATTCAACATTTATTAGAAATTATCAATTTCTGTTTTACAAAGAAAAGTTATTTCTGAAATAAGAACTCTTAGGAAACATTAATTGAAACTTGATGATCTGTATGACAAGGTAATAACAAAAAATAAAGCTGTGCATAGCTGTGAAAATCTCTGCATGGTGCTCTAAATGACAACTTTTGGGATCACAAGTCTACTAGCCACTTACTTTCTAGATTAATTTCTTTAAAATCTGAACGCTGCCTCTGGTGTTCTATGCAGTACACAAATAAGAACAGTAAGGAGAAGCATAACACATGTAAAATTACAGGAATAATAATATTTTGACATGTACCTTTAAGGAGTAATTTGTTAAACACTATAATCCCCAACAATAGTATTATTTATGCTTATTTAATTTATTTAATGGTTATAGTATTATTTAATACTTATTTAACTTATATGCAGAGTACATCATGAGAAATGCTGGACTTGATGAAACACAAGCTGGAATCAAGACTGTCAGGAGAAATACCAACAACCTCAGATATGCAGATGATACCACTCTAATGGTAGAAAGTGAAAAGGAACTCAAGAACCTCTTGACAAGGGTAATAGAGGAGAGTGAAAAAGCTGGCTAAACACTCAACATCAGAAAACTAAGAGCATGGTATCCAGCTCCATCACTTCATGGCAAACAGATGGGGGAAAGTGGAAACTGTGACTATTCTGTTTTACAAAGAAAAGTTATTTCTGAAATAAGAACTCTTAGGAAACATTAATTGAAACTTGATGATCTGTATGACAAGGTAATAACAAAAAATAAAGCTGTGCATAGCTGTGAAAATCTCTGCATGGTGCTCTAAATGACAACTTTTGGGATCACAAGTCTACTAGCCACTTACTTTCTAGATTAATTTCTTTAAAATCTGAACGCTGCCTCTGGTGTTCTATGCAGTACACAAATAAGAACAGTAAGGAGAAGCATAACACATGTAAAATTACAGGAATAATAATATTTTGACATGTACCTTTAAGGAGTAATTTGTTAAACACTATAATCCCCAACAATAGTATTATTTAATGCTTATTTAATTTATTTAATGGTTATAGTATTATTTAATACTTATTTAACTTATATGCAGAGTACATCATGAGAAATGCTGGACTTGATGAAACACAAGCTGGAATCAAGACTGTCAGGAGAAATACCAACAACCTCAGATATGCAGATGATACCACTCTAATGGTAGAAAGTGAAAAGGAACTCAAGAACCTCTTGACAAGGGTAATAGAGGAGAGTGAAAAAGCTGGCTAAACACTCAACATCAGAAAACTAAGAGCATGGTATCCAGCTCCATCACTTCATGGCAAACAGATGGGGGAAAGTGGAAACTGTGACTGATTTTATCTTCTTGGGCTCCAAAATCACTGCAGACAGTGATTGCAGCCATGAAATTAAAAGAACCTGCTCCTCAGAAGAAAAGCTGCGACAAACTTAACAGTGTATAAGAAAGCAGAGATACCACTTCGCAGACAAAGGTGACAAACACAGTCAAAGCTACGGCTTTCCCAGCGGCCATGCAGGGATGTGACAGTTGGACCATAAAGAAAGAACTGATGCTTTCAAATTGTGGTGCTGGAGACGACTCCCCAGAGTCCCTTGGACAACAAAGAGATCAAACCAGTCAATCCAAAAGGAAATCAACCCTGAATATTCATTGGAAGGACTGATGCTGAAGCTCTAATCTTTGGCTCAGCTGATGAGAAGAGAAGATATTGGGAAAGACCCTGATGCTGGCAAAGATTAAGGGCAGGAGGAGAAGGGGGCAACAGAGGATGAGATGGTTGAATGGCATCACTGATTCAACAGACATGAGTTTGAGCAAACTCCAGGAGATAGTGAAGGACATGGAAGCCTGGCATGCTGCAGTCCATGAGGTTGCAAAGAGTCGGACACAACTTAGCCACTGAACAAATTTGGTATACAGGAACTCTTACTTGGATGACAATTTAAAGAGAATATGTCATTTCCACTTTTGACATCTTAAAACTCAACAATGCCATAAAATTCTAAGTTTCTACAAAATTTGACAGAAATGACAGGTGTTCTCTAAAGGGAGTGGTTAAAATGTTTAGAAAAAAAGAATAAGAAAATGCTTTTCATATATTTTTGATCTGGGGTTCTGATACCTCAATACAAGAGAACTAGAGGAACTCTGGCATCCTCTACTGTTTTATCATTATATAAATCAAATGGATTTTCTTTTCCAGTAATATTCTATGCATAAATTGCCAATGTGAGTCTCTTAAGGGCAAAAAAATTACAGGAATGATGCCATTTTGATGGTAGTTTCAATAAAAACTGCTCCTTCAGCTTTACAACCTGAAGGCTAAGAAACTTTACAGATTTCCTTAAAGTGTCTCAGTAATATCAACCATTGTGAACTATAATTTCTCACAACTTGTAAAAAAGTGACTCCAAAACTCAAATTAAACAATAACCTTGAATTCATATTCCAACATTTGTGCTTTACTTTTTGATAGAGAGAAGTTATTTTCCTGCTCCATTCCAGGTACTTTTTTACATATTACTTTGCTTAAGCCCTAACACCACTCAGGAAAAGGCTTCAGTCCCATTTTACAGATAAGGGGACTGAGGTTTAGAGAAATAAAGCAACATGCTTCACAAAGCCTGTATAGCTGGTCAGAAGTGGAACTCAAATCTGAAATCAGGTCTAACTTTAAAGCACTTACTCTAAAAGTATTTTTGTTTTGTTTTTTAAACAAATTAATGATTTTCAAATCTGAAATACAAAATTTAACCAGCACATATGACATCACTTATATATATGGAATCTAAAAAAATAAAACAAACTAGTGAATATAATGGAAAAGGCAATGGCACCCCACTCCAGTACTCTTGCCTGGAAAATCCCATGGATGGAGGAGCCTAGTAGGCTGCAGTCCATGGGGTCGCTAAGAGTCAGACAAGACTGAGCAACTTTACTTTCACTTTTCACTTTCATGCATTGGAGAAGGAAATGGTAACCCATTCCACTGTTCTTGCCTGGAAAATCCCAGGGATGGGGAAGCCTGGTGGGCTGCCATCTCTGGGGTCGGACAGAGTCAGACACGACTGAAGCGACTTAGCAGCAGCAGCAGTGAATATAATAAAAAAGGAGACTCACACAGACAGAGAACAAGCTAGTGGTTACCAGTAGAGAGGGAAAGAGAGAAGGCAAGATAGGGCCAGGGGATTAAGAGGAACAAATTACTGTAAACCACCATGTTATATACCTGTAACTTAAATAATACTGTACATCAACTAAAGTTCAACTTAAAAACAATTAACTGATGCCGGAGGCCGGCGTGAGGAATCCCACCTGTGACAAGGTCATGTGGCAGAGATTTGATGGGCAAGGTCGAGTCAGATCTCAGGTTTTCCCCCTGGCATTTCCTGAGCATGTACCCCCCAAAAATAAGAATCTGCCTGCTTTTCCACTCTTCTGACATTCTCTGGAAAAAGTCAACTCAGGGCTTTAGTCTTCTGCATTTGAAAGGAGTGTTTCAGCTCAATCCCCTCTGATAACGCTCTGACTTGCCTAAGAGGTTCCCCCCGCCCCCGACCCCTGAACCTTTTACAGCTTGTGAATTGCTTACAGCCCCCAAACTGTGAGAGGCACAAAGCTTAAAGCATCTTAAAGATATAGAGCCTAAACTCAGGGCTTAAGTCTTCTGCATTTGAAAGGAGTGTTTCAGCTGAATCCCCTCTGATAATGCCCTAACTTGCCTAACAGATTCCCCAGACCTTTTACAGCTTGTGAATTGCTTACAGCCCCCAACTGCGAGGGGCACAAAGCTTAAGTATCTTAAAATTACAGAGCCTTTTCTAAAGAGCTAAAAAACATATTGGTGACAGGATTTCACTGTAGACTCAATGATTGCTGCCAGGCCTCCATATTCTTTATCTTTTAGGCACCTGGGAGGATGTTAATCAATGTAAATGGGATATGGAAAAAGATAGATAATAGTTTTGATGTTAGCAACACTAGACTTTTGAGTTAATTATTTTTCTCTTTGTTATATATCACTGCACTCCTCTTGTATCTTTGCTATGTAAAAATGTAACTTTATTTAGTGTTTTCTGAGAGTGGCACCAGACTTTGGAAAGATCAACACAAATGAGTCTTCTGGTTGACAAACCCTTATCAGAAAAAAGGCTGTAAAATGTTAATTGGCCCTTTTGGCCAGAAGATGATGTAGATCACCTAAGACTTGTATGCAGAGAGAAAAGCCTGGTTTAGATAAGAGTCTGGGCTGCTAACACTGCATAATTTTGTATTACCCCTTGATCTCTATGTATAATTAAAAGTATAAAAGATCTTGAAGGACAGTAGGGGCCGGGGCCAGTTGCTGGACTGGTTTCACCCGTGTCTTCTCTCTGAATTTTGGCTGAATTCCTATCTGGGGCGTGGAGGCTCACCATGTCTACTCACTTGTCCTGGCTTCTAAGACCTGCATGAAGGGAAGCCCAGGGTGGGGTACGCTTAGAGATTCAAGGGGGCACTGGTGGCCCCATGTAGATGGTGCAAATCTCTTGTTCTGAGATTTTATGGGCTTTCCCCGTAACCCAAGTTATTCAGCCTCTTTTCTCCACTAAATTTTCCTACTATACTATTATTTCCTAATCTAATCTTTATTTCTAAATAAGTTTTTTCTCGCCGACGCTATCCTTGCTTCAAATTCCCTGGAACCACCGGGGCTGGACGCCGGCAGTCATCCCTTACTCCTCCTGTACACAGTCTCTCCCAGAATCAGGGTCTTTTCCTATGAGTCAACTCTTCACATGAGGTGGAGTTTCAGCTTCAACATCAGTACTTCCATTGAACACTTAGGACTGACCTCCATTAGAATGGACTGGTTGGATCTCCTTGCAGTCCAAGGGACTCTCAAGAGTCTTCTCCAATGCCACAGTTCAAAAGCATCAATTCTTCGGCACTCAGCTTTCTTCACAGTCCAAATCTCACATCCATACATGACCACTGGAAAAACCATAGTCTTGACTAGACGGACTTTTGTTGGCAAAGTAATGTCTCTGCTTTTGAATATGCTATCTAGGTTGGTCATAATTTTCCATCCAAGGAGTAAGCGTCTTTTAATTTCATGGCTGCAATCAATATCTGCAGTGATTTTGGAGCCCCAAAAAATAAAGTCTGACACTGTTTCCACTGTTTCCCCATCTATTTCCCATGAAGTGATGGGACCAGATGCCATGAGCTTCATTTTCTGAGTGTTGAGCTTTAAGCCAATCCTTTCACGCTCCACTTTCACTTTCAACAAGAGACTTTTTAGTTCCTCTTCACTTTCTGCCATAAGGGTGGTGTCATCTGCATATCTGAGGTTATTGATATTTCTCCCACCAGTCTTGATTGCAGCTTGTGCTTCATCCAACCCAGTGTTTCTCATGATGTACTCTGCATAGAAGTTAAATAAGCAGGTTGACATTATACAGCCTTGATGTACTTCTTTTCCTATTTGGAGCCAGTCTGCTGTTCCATGTCCAGTTCTAAATATTGTTTCCTGACCTGCAAAGATGTTTCTCAAGAGGCAGGTCAGGTGGTCTGGTATTCCCATCTCTTTCAGAATTTTCCACATTTTATTAGGATCCACACAGTCAAAAGCTTTAGCATAGTCAATAAAGCAGAAATTGATGTTTTTCTGGAACTCTCTTGCTTTTTCCATGATCCAGCAGATGTTGGCAATTTGATAACATCTGGTATTCCCATCTCTTTCAGAATTTTCCACATTTTATTAGGATCCACACAGTCAAAAGTTTTAGCATAGTCAATAAAGCAGAAATTGATGTTTTTCTGGAACTCTCTTGCTTTTTCCATGATCCAGCAGATGTTGGCAATTTGATAACTGGTTCTTCTGCCTTTTCTAAAACCAGCTTGAATATCTGGAAGTTCACGGTTCACATATTGCTGAAGCCTGGCTTGGAGAATTTTGAGCATTACTTTACAGCATGTGAAATGAGTGCAATTGTGTGGTAGTTTGAGCATTCTTTGGCATTGCCTTTCTTTGGGAGTGAAATGAAAACTAATCTTTTCCACTACTGTGGTCACTGCTGAGTTTTCCAAATTTGCTGGCACATTGAGTGCAGCACTTTCACAACATTTTCTTTTAGGATTTGAAATAACTCATCTGGGATTCCATCACCTCCACTAGTTTTGTTCGTAGTGATGCTTTCTACAGCCCACTTGACCTCATATTCCAGGATGTCTGGCTCTAAGTGAGTGATCACACCATTGTGATTATCTTGGTCATGAAGATCTTTTTTGTACAGTTCTTCTGTGTCTTCTTGCCACCTCTTCTTAAAATCTTCTGCTTCTGTTAGGTCCAGACCATTTCTGCCCTTTATTGAGCCCATCTTTGCATGACATGTTCCCTTGGTATCTCTAATTTTCTTGAAGAAATCTCTAGTCTCTCCCATTCTGTTGTTTTTGTCTATTTTTTTGCATTGATCCCTGAGGAAGGCTTTCTTATCTCTCCTTGCTATTCTTTGGAACTCTGCATTCAGATGCTTATATCTTTCCTTTTCTCCTTTGCTTTTTGCTGCTCTTCTTTTCACAGCAATTTGTAAGGCCTCCTCATATGGCAATTTTGCTTTTTGGCATATCTTTTTCTTGGGGAGTTACCCCACGCCCGAGGTCAGGGGTAGCAGCTGAGAGGAGAAACCCCACGTCCAAGGATCAGCCACTGCACAGGCACAGGAGGGCTAAGAGGAGTTACTACACTTTCGATGTCAGGAGGGGCAGCCATGAGGAGATACCCCTCATCCAAGGTAAGGAGCAGTGGCTGCACTTTGCTGGAGCAGCCAGGAAGAGATACCCCACATCCAAAGTAAGAGAAACCCAAGTAAGATGGTAGGTGTTGTGAGAGGGCATCAGAGGGCAGACACACTGCAACCATAATCACAGAAAACTAGCCAATCTGATCACACGGATCACAGCTTTGTCCAACTCAGTGAAACAAGGCATGCCCGTAGGGCCACCCAAGATGGACGGGTCATGGTGGAGAAGTCTGACAGAATGTGGTCCACTGGAGAAGAGAATGGCAAACCACTTCAATATTCTTGCCTTGAGAATCCCATGAACAGTATGAAAAGGCAAAATGATAAGATACTGAAAGAGAAACTCCCCAGGTCAGTAGGTGCCCAATATGCTACTCATATTGGAGAGATCAGTGGAGAAATAACTCCAGAAAGAATGAAGGGATGGAGCCAAAGCAAAAACAATACCAAGTTGTGGATGTGACTGGTGATATAAGCAAGGTCTGATGCTGTAAAGAGCAATATTGCATAGGAACTTGGAAAGTTAGGTCCATGAATCAAGGCAAATTGGAAGTGGTCAAACAGGAGATGGCAAGAGTGAACATCAACATTTTAGGAATCAGCAAACTAAAAAGGACTGGAATGGGTGAATTTAACTTGGATGACCATTCTATCTACCACTGAGGACAGGAATCCCTTAGGAGAAATGGAGTAACCATCATGGTCAATAAAAGAGTCCTAAATGCAGTACTTGAATGCAATCTCATAAATGACAGTATGATCTCTGTTCATTTCCAAGGCAAACCATTCAATATTACAGTAATCCAAGCCTATGCCCCAACCAGTAACACTGAAGAAGCTGTAGTTGAATGGTTCTATGAAGACCTACAAGACTTTTTAAAACTAACACCCCCAAAATATGTCCTTTTCATTATAGAGGACTGGAACGCAAAAGTAGGAAGTCAAGAAATACCTGGAGTAACAGGCAAATTTGACCTTGGAGTATGGAATGAAGCAGGGCAAAGGCTAATAGAGTTTTGACAAGAGAATGCACTGGTCATAGCAAACATCCTCTTTCAACAAAACAAAAGAAGACTCTACACATGGACATCACCAGATGGTCAACTCCAAAATCAGATTGATTATATTCTTTGCAGCCAAAGATGGAGAAGCTCTATACAGTCAGCAAAAACAAGACTGGGAGCTTACTGTGGCTCAGATCATGAACTCCTTATACCAAATTCAGACTTAAATTGAAGAAAGTAGGGAAAACAGCTAGACCATTCAGGTATGACCTAAATCAAATTCCTTATGATTATACAGTGAAAGTGAGAAATAGATTTAAGGGACTAGATCTGATAGACAGAGTGCCTGATGAACTATGGACAGAGGTTCATTACATTGTACAGGAGACAGGGATCAAGACCATCCCCAAGAAAAAGAAATTCAAAAAATCAAAATAACTTTCTGAGGATGCCTTACAAATAGCTGTGAAAAGAAGTGAAGTGAAAAGCAAAGATATAAGCATCTGAATGCAGAGTTCCAAAATCCCTCATAGGATCTACATCATTAATTAGTAAAATATATGAGAAGCATAGTTTACAATCAAGCTTTCTGAAAAACAGTAAAATTCTCATGAATGGCATCATTTTTCCAGCTGGTCTCAATGGTGAGGATTTATGCAAACAAAAGCACTGAGGGATTCTCTGAATGTTGTGGTGTGGGAAAGTGGAAATATGTCAAAGTCCATAGAAATTTATTTTTGTCTAAAGTTAATGCTCACACAGACATCAGTAACCTGATCTTGAACACGACTTTTTCTTGATGTTACATGACAATGAGACTGGGTAAAAATCCTCACTAGGGCCCTTCAGCAAAAACTTGATGCCCTAAAGCATGATATTTGATCACCCTATCTTAGCACAAGACTTCAAATGATTGTTAGACTTTAGAATTCTTTTAAATCCAGCTACTGTGCTTAACTGGAAGGAGACAGCAAATTTCAACAGCTGATATACAAAGTTATCTAGGGACATTTACTCCTCTTTCATTGCAAAGATTTTAAGGGTATTTACCCATCTTTCATTGCAAAACATCTTGATTCAAGTTTTTTATTTGAAATTTATAGGTAAAATTGATTTTCCCCCCCGGTTCCTTCACCAATATAATTGGTATTTGAATTGCAAAATGTATTTCCAAATCGTTTCTTTTCTGGACACGGGAATCTGGACATGCTTCTCTGGTCTTTCTTTCTATTACTCAAATTTTGCTCAAACTTAAAACCCCATTCCAAACACCACTGTGATGCTCTCTCTCATTTAGAAGTTCTTACCGATCTCTCTTAAATCATTTTCAGTGAGGATGTGCTTCACCACAGCAATTGAACAATTTTAATTATATGATATTTTGTGCTTTGCCATTTCTTGTTTTCTACAATGCATGCATTTTAAGTTCATGGGTCAGCGTTGATTGGAAGCTTCTGAATGAAGCTTTTCTCAACATGCATCCTCTGCAATTCTGTATTTATAGAAGGTCCTCACGAATTTATGCTTTTTTTTTTTATCTTCAGTGACTTTGGTTTTAAGGAGGAGAGGAATGGAAATAATTTTAAGATAGAAAAGTTGGCCTACATAACAAAGGGTAAATTTAATAAAATCTTGGATTATTTGCATACACATTTACTCTATGACTTTCTGTGGCATTTGAAAAACTTATCCTAGTTCTCTCTCCCTTGCTTTTTTCTAAGTCCCCGTTCTCTGTTGTTACTTGGTATGTGCTTTGGGAATGCAAATTATTTTTTTTTAAAGATTAGACCAAAGCAAAACATAATTAGAAAAGGAGATCAAAGATGCATCCTCTAATATGTCTTAAGGCCAAATATGAATGATTTCTGAATGATCTGCTATTTTACTAAATCATGTCACACAGATAATCAAAAGTTATGCTACCACACTTAATCATGCATTTTGAGATGGATAGTGTGAATTTATCCAAAATAATATTGATCTTCTTTAACACTGCAAGTGAACTCTTTGGCTTGGCAAGCTAAAACTTAGTCTGAAAGCTAAAGAGCATGGTGATACTTTAAAAAGACATAAACAGAAATGAAAATGAAAAGCAATAAAAAGCAAAGCATGGACTAGAATCACATGATCTCTTGAAGCCTTTGGAAGCTCTCTAGATTACTAAGAGGTGGAAGTATCCCTTGTAATAGCAGGAAAGAAAGACTATTCTGCATAATTGGTTGCCTAACCTGGCATTCCTACTTTCATGATAAATATTTGCTAAAATTGTGAAGCCTAATGAAAGTAAACCCAGTATTTTGCCTTAAAGGAAAATAAAATATAGAGTGGCACATCTATTGTACTCTTCATATATGTGAAAGATTATAATAAATAGGACTAGGAAGACTTTCTCTGCCTTTTAATATATGATAGATGGAGGCAAGCAAATAAGTAAAATCAAACAATCAAGGCAAAAAGAATATTTTATGTTAGTACCTCAAAAATCAATTAATCCAATCTCCTTATTATGGTGAATAAACAAGCTGCCTTAAGGAGGTGAAATAACTTAGCTACCTAAGTTGACACCTAGTTGACATAGTCTGGTCAACCTGGTCAAACGTGGTAAAAACAGAAAACAACTAATTCTCAACTTATCATTTTTTCACTACATCATCATGCAAAAGAGGGACTCTGATAAAAGTACTGAAGATTGTGGGATGTATTTTCAAAGAGGATTGCAGATGTGTGTTTTGAAAAAAGCTTTGTAAAAAGTGTAGATATAGACCAAATGCGCTGTGTGCTATGCTAAGTCACTTTGGTCATGTCCAACTCTTTGTGACCCTATGGATCATAGCCTGCCAGGCTCCTCTGCCCATGGGATTCTCCAGGCAAGAATACTAGAGTGGGTTGCCATGTCCTACTCCAGGGGACTTTCCAGGCCCAGGGATTGAACCTGTGTTTTTTGTCTCCTGAATTGGCAGGTGGGCTCTTTACCACTAACACCAGATGGGAAGCCCATCTACAGAATAGGCTGGTTCAATTGCAGGGTTAATTGAGGAAGAAAAATCAGTTGGATGATGCTAACATGTCTCTGTGTCCCAGAAAGGAGTTTCAGTGATCTTTTTTTGGAAGCAGGTTGATAAAAATTTCACAGACTTCACAAATGGTCATAGATGCTGTTCTGAGATTAAATAATATTTCTTTGTTCCTAGAATAATGCTAATCAAAGCCCCTTGCCTCCCAAGAAATTATGGTGACTAGACCGTTAAATGTTCAGGACCCCAACCGGCTGAATACCCAATTTTGTGACCCATTAATGTGCAACCTTAGAGAATGACTTGGCTTTCAAATATGAGACTGTTGATGCTGGGCAAAATATGGTTATAGAACTCCACCATCCTGGAATTTCAGGAATCAATTCTGTTACTTTCCATTCCAGCAATTTGGGAAAGTTGAGTTACTATTAGTTTCATTTCATAATTCATTAGTTTGATTGATTGTCACTAAGCTGAATATCTGGAGACAAGTGAAAGGTACATAAATAACAATCATACTTTTACAATATGGGAAAATAAAAATCTATTTTAGAAAATATAATGCTAATAAACTGCTCTAGAAGCTGTGTAAATGAAAGGAAGCCATCCATGTTTCACTTTGTCATAAATCCAAGTAAAACAGCTTCTTTAGAAATACAAGATTCCAACTGGCTATGTGTTTTATCTTGGCAATTTCTGTAAGTGTGTGAAGTCTATCTAAAATACACATAAGTTATGATATACATATACACATATATGTAAATATACACAACTATATACTTTGAAATGTTTCTATGAGGTGAATATATGTTAGTGGAAAATCCTTCCCCAGTGTGATTTTGTGTCTGAATTCTATAACAGAAGGAACAGTAAAATTCACTGCTCCATCACTGCACTCTCCATAATACCAACCAGATCACAGAATCTCGTGCATATTCAACTGGTAAAATGAAATCACCATCTTTTTCTTTCTTTAAAACTTTCTAATTGTTTCTAATTACACTTCAAATTGCATCCACACTTACTGTCATCATAAGGCAATTTTTCATCTGACCATGCATGCCTACCTTATTTCAAACCATTATGTCCTTTACCCCTCCTCCAGTCTATTAAATTTTATTTTATTTTATTTATTTTTTTATTGAGCACCACAAGAACTTGTCCTCACCTTAGGCCTTCATACTCACTTGTCTCTGCCTGAAGCCCTGAAATTCTAGGAATTTTATGTCTGTCTCTTTCCTGCCAGTTACTCAGAAGGACCCTATTTCACTATCTAATCTAAAGAGCTCCATTCATTCCATCAGTTGCTGTTCAGTCCCTAAGTCATGTCTAACTCTTTGTGATCCATGGACTGCAGCACTCCAGGCTTCCCTGTCCTTCATTATATCCTAGAGTTTGCTCAAACTCATGTCCGTTGAGTTGGTGATGCTATCCAACCATCTCATCCTTTATCACCCCCTTCTCCACCTGTCCAGAATCTTTCTCAGAATCTTTTCCAACATGTCAACTCTTTGCATCACATGACCAAAGTATTGGAACTTCAGCTTCAGCATAAGTCCTTCCAACGAATACTCAGGGCTGATTTCCCTTAGGATTGACTGGTTTGATCTCCTTGATTTCCAAAGAAATCTCAAAAATCTTCTCCAGCGCCACAGTTCAAAAATGATTCTTTTGTGACTCAGAGTAGGTACTAGATAAATAAGAAACAAACTCATTTATTGAAATGAAAAACAAATTCCCCTATTGAAATAGGGGTCTAAGAAGACAAGAGAGAAAATATCTAAACCTTATAACATCACAGTTAAACTGGACCTTCTCTCTGTCTACTTGTGGGGAGGTGGTGAGGATTGAGCATCTTTCTTTACCACAAGGAGGAGAATTACAAGGTTTAGGAAAGTGAGGATCGATAAATTCAGTGCTTTCCAAATGAGACCTTCTTGCTCTTTACTGGACTCTGGAAGATGCAGCCTACATAATTCACTTTCCTGTCCACATGATTGTGCTTAAATTAGCATGAGACAGGGTAGAGAAATCTAAGAATTTATCAATATCCCTTACTGCTTCTGACTTGCCAACATTTTGAGAATCGAGTGGACTCCCAATCCTTATACCTTCAGTTCAGTTCAGTTCAATTGCTCTATCGTGTCCAACTCTTTGCAACCCCATGTACCATGCTAGGCCTCCCTGTCCATCACCAACTCCCTGAGTTTACCCAAACTCATGTCCATTGAGTTGATGATGCCATCCAACCATCTCATCCTCTGTCATCCGCTTTTCCTCCTGCCCTCAATCTTTCCCAGCATCAGGTCTTTTCAAACGAGTCAGCTCTCCGCATCAGGTGGCCAAGGTATTGGAGTTTCAGCTTCAACATCAGTCCTTCCAATGAACACCTAGGACTGATCTCCTTTAGGATGGACTGGTTGGATCTCCTTGCAGTCCAAGGGACTCTCAAGAGTCTTCTCCAACACCACAGTTCAAAAGCATCAATTCATTAACACTCAGCTTTCTTCACAGTCCAACTCTCACACCCATACATGACCAGTGGAAAAGCCATAGCCTTGACTAGATGGGCCTTTGTTGGCAGAGTAATGTCTCTGCTTTTTAATATGCTATCTTGGCCATAAATTTCCTTCCAAAGCATAAGCATTTTTTAAGTTCATGGCTACAGTCACCATCTGCAGTGATTGTGGAGCCCAGACAAAATAAATTCTGACACTGTTTCCACTGTTCCCCATCTACTGCCCATGAAGTGATGGGACCAGATGCCATGATCTTCGTCTTCTGAATGTTGAGCTTTAAGCCAACTTTTTCACTCTCCTCTTTCATTTTCATCAAGAGGCTTTTAGTTCCTCTTCACTTTCTGCCGTAAAGGTAGTGTCATCTGCATATCTGAGGTTATTGATATTTCTCCCAGCAATCTTGATTCCAGCTTGTGCTTCTTCCAGCCTAGTGTTTCTCATGATGTACTCTGCATATAGGAGACACAATATGAATTCCATCTATGCTAACACTGTAGTATCAAGAGATGCCTTTGCTCAAGTCACCAGTCTCCATATATACTCATCTCTTTATGAAAAACATGGTGGGTTAGTGGCAGGTGACTGAGTTATAAAGTTAATATTTCTTAAAACCTCTTACATTTCCAGCAATGTGTTGACTTCTATATGCTTTAGAAAGAAGAATAACTATCATGGCACTGATTCTACCTCAACTAACTAAATGATATTGTGAGGAAACAGGCTTAGAGGACACAGTCAAATCACTGCACAGCAAAATTGAGTGCTGTACATATTTAGTCCATCCCTCCTTGCTGTTTTCAGGGTTTGATCTTAACTGGATAGACACTGAATCAAGATATTAGACTGTTGATTTTACTTTAAATTGTGTGTGTGCATATGCATGTGTGTGTGTGTGTGTGTGTGTGGCTGTGTGTGTGTACATGTGTGTAGGTGATATAAGATGGTTGGATTCCAACTATGGATCTGTACCACAAGGCAAAGAAGGTTAAACTTGTCCAGAGCCAAAAATCGTTAATTTTCAAAGCTCACTATAAATGATCCTCAGTAAATCACTCTGGTCCTCTGGCCAACTCTAATCTAAAATATATCTGAGCTTAATTAAGAAGTGACTAAGAAAATCACTCAGAAACAAAATCTTTCATAAATAAAATATAAAACAATAATTTGTGATGAATGCACAATGAGGTTAATGTGGCCTGAAAGAGTCACATGTGGTTTAATTTTGGAGGTGAGACTAAAACTGGTTTCTGAAAAATTCTTAGTCTTTTCATGGTTGAAAATGAGAGAAGACACCAACTGAGGGAGTGAGGATGATGAACATGCTTTTAATGGTGACACAATGATATTCCTCTTTGAAAATTTCCTTAGACTATATTTACTCATTTAACATATATGAAATCCCTTCTGTACATTAGTGGAACATCAAGGAAGGCAATGGGAAATTGAGTACAGACTTCAAGGTCAGGATTCTGATATTTCCTGGCATTTTTGCTAACTTTATGGCCTTGGCTATGCTACTTCATTTCTCTGAATCTCATTTCTTTTTTCTATAAAATAGACATTATAATACCTACCTCACAGAATTACTGTAGGGATTAAGTAACATGAATGATATTGCCTACCTAGCCCAGTACTTGACATATTCTATAAATCTTGGGCACTTTCGTTCACCCTGAGGTGGGGAGGAGATTGGTTGTCTTCTAGGTTCAAAGTGTAGCTAATAAAGCTGTCATCACTCTGTCAAGTTAAGGAGCTGTGATGTTGTGATAAGATTCTTCACTGATTGTTATTTGCCCCTGTTAGTCGCTGCTAAAGTCCCATTTCTCAGAACCAGTCTCAGGGCTTCCCTGACAGCTCAGTTGGTAAAGAATCCAAATGCAATGCAGGAGACCCCAGTACTATTCCTGTGTTGGGAAGATCTGCTGGAGAAGTGTTAGGCTACCCACTCCAGCATTCTTGGGCTTCTCTTTTGGCTCAGCTGGTAAAGAATCCGCTCACAATGTGGGGGACCTGGGTTCCATCCTTGGGTTGGGAAGATCCGCTGGAGAAGGGAATGACTGCCCACTCCAGTTTTCTGGCCTGGAGAATTCCATGGACTGTATAGGCCATGAGGTCGCAAACAGCTGGACACAACTGAGTGACTTTCACTTTCACATTCAATTTACCAAAGCTTTAGTGAACACTGCTCTGGTCCAAGTTGTATGTTCACAGAGGAGTGGGTAGCTTCCTCAACCTCAAGGAAAATCTTTTTTAATTGAAGAAAACCATTGCAAATTAACATATAAAGTAAGCAATGAAGAAATTAGAATATAACCATTTTTAAGTGAGTTGTACAGACTAAAAGGAGAGGAAGGGAAATTCATAATGAACTTAGGTCTCAAACTGGTATGTGAAGTATAAACAGCAAATTAATATGCAAGCGAGAGAAGGAGACAATATATAAGCTGATGGTAAGGCTGCAAGGGGATACAAATGAGCATTCCAAATCACGGGAAGTGAGCAACTAAACCTGACTACAGTGTGAGGAGGAGGAGAGTGAGAGAAGCTGGAAAAGTAAAGTTAGGGTGAGATTTTAGAACTCTTTAAAAGTCAGGCGGTTGAGTTTGGAATTTAACTTCTACATGAAATATAACTAACTTCACTTTGCAGATGAAGGAAGGGGGTTTGGAGTCAGCAAGTCTCCAATGGTCAGCTTTAACGACAAGTTTCCAGTCACAGCAGTGAAATGCACAGGGTCCAGGACTATAAAGCTCTCCCATGTAGGAGTTCAGAAATAGCATCTCCACCAGCATACATTTAAAATATGATTTGATTTTTTCAGATATTTTATTAAAAACAACTTACATTCTTTGAAAAAAAAAAAAAAAAAAGAAGAAAAAAAAAAAAAAGGTGGATCCCTCTGTAATAGAAACAGGATATCCAGAAAAGAAAGACACTAATCAAGTCCATGTAATTCCATTTGATGCTCTTATCTTCAGGATAGTGAAAATCTGATGGATTAAAACAGCGTAATAGACTTACTGCTTTTACAAAACACTATGGGATGTTTCTAGGGAGAAAATCAGCAATTTTGAATTCTGGTGAGCAGCAAATATTGTTTGGGCAGACTTTTTAATATTTCTGGTCTTCAGAAACCTAATCTGTTCCCATTTGGGGGCGACAGTGACCTTAAATCAGCTATTCACAATCTGTTGGCAAGTGAAATCAAAATATATGCTTAGACAACCTTTTTTGCACATCTTCATGGAGGGGGAAAAATAATAAAAAGGAGTTCTCAGCTCAGAATATAAACTATGCTGACAATTACACTTGGCCTGCCTAGACATTTCCTGTGCTAAATTCCACGAAGAGGGTAATGCAAAGCTGCCTTGCACATGGAGAAAAATCAATTTCATAAGAGATATATCTTCATGTGTCATGATCCAGTGTATGATTGTGGCCTTTGATGTCTATTTAGCTGGCAGCAAATTTACAGCCATAACTTTTAATTCCCAGCAATGAATGCAGCAAAAATAACTTAACAGTTAAATAGGAACCTTGTGCTCATTGGGTGACTGTAATCAACTGCCAGGAATGACCTTGAAATTGGACATTCCTCTCTGCTTAAGCGCCATTAGCAATATTTTTCAGAAAGCAAACCATTTAGCTGGTTGGCCAAAAAAAAAAAATACCGATAAAAATCTATTCTTGGCTACTCTCTAAATTGCATTGCACTATCTGTTCACCAGCTGAGGGTGAAGAGCATTGTATATTAAAAGATTTTCATTATGTAATAATGTGAATACCAGCAGCAGTAATTATAAAATCAATAATTCGTAATAAATATGTCCTCCTCATATAATTACTAAATGATTGCAAAACCAATATTATGCACAGTTAGAAAGAAAAAGGTTGCTGTTAAAGACTTTCTATATTACACATTATTGTTCAAATCTTAAACACTCTTGGTCAAATGAAGCAAAGCTTCATCTTCATCAGAATAAAACTAAATGCTATTTCTTTTCAAGCTACTAAAAACTATTTGATCCATGGTGAAACTAATTATTAGATTAAAATACTTGCCTTCAATATGACCATGTATGGTCCCTCTACTGCTTCCTTTGATTTGAATTGCATCCTGTTGTGACTTTTACGTCAATGAAGGTATGTATAGGTACCATCATTCATTTGCTTCAGGAATTCATCTAGTTGCCACGTCTCATGTCTTTTAATGAAGCCCAACCCATAGAGAAAAATTTGTTAATCTTATATTTTAATTTGCCACAAGAAGGAGCCTGTTCCTACTGGGAGAAAGTCACCAAATTCCCTTTTTCTGAAGATGAGGTGTGTTTTGGTCTTTGCCTTATTTCTGAGCTGTCTGCAACCATCTGTGGTTGCTAAGGGGTCATGGCTATTTATTTCTGGTCCTAGCAACATGCTGGAGTCAGCGACATCACTCTGATTGAAACTCAGCACCTTTGGCATCAGAAGACTTAGAAGTTAGTCCCCTAACTCGAGCATTCTCCCCAAAATTCCTCAAGGAATAGTTAATATGCACATTTGTTAAGCTCCTATTGTGTGTGTAGCCAGCCCTGTGTTGAAAAACAGGAGAAAACAAAAGAGAGAGAGAGAAACAAGCTTCAGGTAATTTATATTATTAGAATCATTAAATATTTTGGAAAAATTCTAGGAAAATTATATTTTATGTCACAAAATTAAAAAGTTATGTGTCACAAAGACTGTAATAGTCTTGACTCATGAAAATAATAATAATAAGCTTGCCTGATGAAAACCCTCACGCATGACCACATGATACAGAAAAATCTGATTGGTATGTAGCAACCTAATGTCAAGTTCAAAATGAACACTGAGGCCTACAACCATGACAATTCAAATACCAATTCCATATTTCTAGGGTTATTTCTCTGGCCACTCAACCTAAACCTGGTAGTTCACATTCCTGAGCTGCTCAAATACCTGCCTAGCATTTTGCTCTTTTTACTTTACATATTGTATTAGAGCTTTCCAGAGAAATAGAATAAATAGAATTCATGTGCTTGTGTGGTGGTGGTGTGTGTGTGAGACAGAGAAAGAATGTGTACAAAGAAAGACAGCTAGAGAGAGAGAAAGAGAGGTTTCTTTTAAGAAATTAGCTCATCTCATCATAAAAGCCAGTAAGTACAAAATCTACAAGGTAGGCAGGTAGGCTGGAGATCCAGAAAAGAGCTGATACTACAGTTCAAGCATAAAAGCAGTCTGGAGGCAAAATTTTCCTTCTTGTGGGACCTCAGTCTGTTTTTGCTTCAAGCCTTCAACTGGATAAGGCCCATCCATATTACGGAGGGCAGTTTGCTTTACTCAAACACTACTGATTTAAATATTGCTCTCATATAAAGAATACCTTAGGGAAACAACCAAACTAGTGTTTGACCAAATATTTGGGTACCATGGTCTAGCTGAGTTGGCACATAAATTTAAACATTACACATCTTAATTCCACAGCAAAGAATCCATCAATTGAAAAAAAGAATTTTGAAACCAATTCTTGTCTGAACTCCATTTTCTATGTAATAATATATAGAAGTAGCTCCTTGCAGTTGCACATACTTGACACAGTGTGGGGCTCATCTATTTTTTTTTTCCCCCAGCAAATGTATATCATGAGGTAATTCTTAGGGAGAATTCTCATTTCTAACTAGTCTTAAAACATAAATTGTTTACAAATATAACACATATGACTACTGACTATAAAGCAACATAAACTGATTTTTTTTTTTTTTTTTTGGTGTCTAATAGAAGCAGAGAGATGATCATAGCAAGTCACATGTTTCTAACTTTTCTGCTTGGTCTGGCACAAATATTTATAATGAAAATAAGTATATGATGTTTTACATCATCAAAAACTTAGTGACTAGACAATTTTATGAAAGAATATTGATAAGGTTATTAACAGCTATTTGGTATTAGCTTTTGGAAGTAAACTAACTAGTCTTAAATATTTGTAAGCTTTGTTCTACTAATTCTATTTCTAATAATTTGGCCTATAAAAATACTTATACACTTGTCCAAAAATGCAGGTGTTCTCATTTTAGTATATTTGTCATGGGTATAAAATGGAAACAATATACATGCTTATCAGAAAAAGAATCAATAACTATAGTGTGACTCTACTCTGAGTATAGAATAACTATTAAGACGTGTAAGAAAAAAAAAGAAGTGCAAGAAAGACATATGCATCATCAATGGGAAAGATTTTCAAGAGATAGTTATAAGCAAAAAAAAAAAGTCACAGAATAACATATGGAATATGATTCCTTCTATTTTAAAAAGAAAAATATATGCATATTTGTGCATATATGTGAAAAAATACACAAAAGACTATCAAAAGAAACATCGAACTCCATCACAAGGATGAAAAGCACAAGCGTACAGAGTGCAGTAAAAGGAATATATTGTGTTTTCATCTATATGCTTCTATTTTTTTTTCAGCCATTTAAAATTATGCATACCTATAGTCTATTCATTTTCCTTGCTGTATACTATATAACATCTCACTTAACAAATACATACAAGTATGTTCTTTGTTACATCTATACATGGCTACTGGGAAAACCATAGCTTTGACTAGATGGGCCTTTGTTGGCAAAGTAACGTCTCTGCTCTTTAATATGCTGTCTAGTTTTGGTCATAGCTTTTCTTCCAAAGAGCAAATGTCTTTTAATTTCATGATTGCAGTCTCCATCTGCAGTGATTTTGGAGCCCTCCAAAAATAAAGTCTCTCACTATTTCCATTATTACCCCATTTATTTGCCATGAACTGATGGGACCAGGTGACTTGATCTTTGTTTTTTCAATATTGAATTTTCAGCCAATGTTTTCACTTCCTTTTTCACTTTCATCAAGAGGCTCTTTAGTTTTTCTTTGTTTTCTGTCATAAGGGTAGTGTCATCAACATATCTGAGCTATTGATATTTCTCCGGCAATCTTGATTCAACTTGTGCTTCATTCAGCCCAGCATTTCTCATGAGGTACTTTGCATATAAGTTAAGTAAACAGGGTGACAATATACAGCCTCCATATACTCCTTTCCCAATTTGGAACCAGTCTCTTAGTTCCATGTCCAGTTCTAACTGTTGCTTCTTGACCTGCATACAGATTTCTGAGGAGGCAGGTAAGGTGGTCTGATATTCCCACCTCTTGAAGAATTTTCCAATTTGTTGTGATCCACACAGTCAAAGGCTTTAGCATAGTCAATAAAGCAGAGATAGATGTGTGTGTGTGTGTGTGTGTGTGTTTCTGGAACTCTCTTAATCTCTCAATGATCCTACAGATGTTGGCAGTTTGATCTCTGCCTTTTCTAAATCCAGCTTGAACATCTGGAAGCTCATGGTTCACGTATTGTTGAAGCCTGGTTTGGAGAATTTTGAGCATTACTTTGCTAGTGTGTTAGATGAGGGCTATTGTCAATAGTTTGAATATTCTTTGGCAATGCCTTTCTTTGGGATTGACATGAAAACTGACATTTTCCAGTCCAATGACCACTGCCAAGTTTTTCAAATTTGCTGGAATATTGAATGCAGCACCTTCACAGCATCATCTTTTAAATAGCTTGAAATAGCTCAGCTGGAATTCCATCACCATCTCTAGCTTTGTTTGTAGTGATGCTTCCTAAGGCCCACTTGACTTTGGACTGTAGAATGTCTGCCTCTAGGTGAGTGATCACACCATAGTGGTTATCTGGGTCATGAATATCTTTTTTCTATAATTCTTTTGTGTATTCTTGCCACCTCTTCTTAATATCTTCTGCTTCAGTTAAGTCCATAGACTTTTTGTTCTTTATTGTGCCCATTTTGCATGAAAAGTTCCCTTGGTATCTCTAATTTTCTTGAAGAGATCGCTAGTCTTTCCCCATTCTATTGTTTTCTTTTTTTTCTTTGCATTGATCACTGAAGAAGGTTTTCATATCTCTCCTTGCTATTCTTTGAACTGTGGATTCTAATGGGTAAATCTTTTCTTTTATCCTTTGCCTTTTGCTTCTCTTCTTTTCATAGCTGTTTGCCTTTTTGCGTTTCTTTTTCTTGGGGATGGTCTTGCTCCTTGTCTCCTGTACAATGTCATGAACTTCCATCCATAGTTCTTCAGGCATTCTCCCTATCAGATATAATCCCTTGAATCTATTTGTCACTTCCACTGTTTAGTCATAAGGGATTTGATTTAGGTCATACCTGAATGGTCTAGTGGTTTTCCCTACTTTCTTCACCTTAAGTCTGAATTTGTCAATGAGTTCCAGTCAACTCTCAGTCTTGTTTTTGCTGACTGTATAGAGCTTCTCCATCTTTGGCTGCAAAGAATATAACCAGTATGATTTCAGTGTTGACCATCTGGTGATGTCCATGTGTAGAGTCTTCTCTTGTGTTATTGGAAGAGTGTGTTTGCTATGACCAGTGCATTCTCTCGGTAAAACTGTTAGCCTTTGCCCTGCTTCATTCTGTATTCCAAGGCCAAATTTACCTATTACACCAGGTATTTCTGGACTTCCTACTTTTGCATTCCAGTCCCCTGTAATGAAAAGGACATCTTGTTTTGGGTGTTAGTTCTAGAAGGTTTTGTAGGTCTTTATAGAACCATTCAATGTCGGCTTCTTCAGCATTATTGGTAGGGGCATAGACTTGGATTACTGTGATATTGAATGGTTTGCCTTGGAAATGAGCAGAGATCATTCTGTCATTTTTGAGAGTGCATCCAAGTACTGCATTTCAGACTCTTTTGCTGATGATGAGGGCTACTCCATTTCCTCTAAGGGATTCTTGCCCATAGTAGTAGATATAATGGTCATCTGAGTTAAATTCACCCATTCCAGTCCATTTTATTCACTGATTCCTAAATTGTTGATGTTCACTCTTGCCATCTCCTATTTGACCAACCTCCAATTTTCCTTGATTCATGGACCTAACTTTCCAGGTTCCTATGCAATATTGCTCTTTTCAGCATCAGATTTTACTTCCTCACCAGTCACATCCACAACTGGATGTTGTTTTTACTTTGACTCTATCCCTTCATCCTTTCTGGAGTTATTTCTCCACTGATCTCCAGTAGCATATTTGTCACCTACCTACCTGGGGAGTTCATCTTTCGATGTCCTATCTTTGTGCCTTTTCATACTGTTCATGAGGTTCTTAATGCAAGAATACTGAAGTGGTTTGCCATTCCTTTCTCTAGTGGACCATGTTTTGTCAGAACTCTCCATCATGACCCGTCCATCTTCGGTGACCCTATATGGCATGACTCATAGTTTCATTGAGTTAGACAAGGCTGTGGTCCAGGTGATCAGATTGCTTGTTTTTCTGTAATTGTGATTTTCAGTCTGTCTGCCTTCAGATGGAGAAAGATAAGAGGCCTATGGAAGCTTCCTGATGGGAAGGGACTGACTGAGTGGGAAACTGGGTCTTGTTCTGATTAGAGGAGCGGCCATGCTCAGTAAATCTTTAATTCAATTTTCTGTTGGTGGGTGGGGCTGTTTTCCCTCCCTGTTTTTTGACCTAAGGCCAAACTATTGTGGAGGTAATGAAGATAATGGGGGCCTCCTTAGAAAGATTGTACACATTGCTACACTCAGTGCCTCCAACCCTACAGCAGGCCACCGTCGACCCATGCCTCTGCCAGAGACTCCTGGACACTCACGGGCAAGTCTGGGTCAATCTCCTTTGGGGTCACTGCTCCTTTCTCCTGGGTCCTGGTGCACACAAATTTCTGTTTGTGCCTTCCCAGAGTCTGTTTCCCCAGTCCTCTGTAAATTCTGGCGGCTCTATGGTGGGTTAAGGGTGACTTCCTCCAAGAGAGCTTATGCTGTACCCAAGTCTGCTGCACAGAGAGCCTCTTCCCCTTCAGCAGTCCACTGCTGACCTGTACCTCCTCAGGAGACACCAAAGCACAGTTCTGTCTAAGTCTCTGTGGGGTCCTTGGGTCCTGGTATGCACAAGGTATGTTTGAGCCCTCTGAGCATCTCTGGTGGGTATGGGATTTGATTTAAACATGATTTTCCGCCTTCTGCCATCTTTCTGGGGCTTCTCCTTTGCCCTTGGATGTGGGATATCTCCTCAAAGTTGCTCCAGTGCCAAGCAGCCACCGCTCCAGCACTAGTTCAACTTACTCATAGATATTTAAGATACATTTTGTCCACATTGATGTACAAGAATATCTATGGAAGTATAATTGTGTCATATAAAGTTGATCTAAATATAAATGAAAGATAAATATATAGGTTAGAGACATATTTGTAATACAGTATAAAGGAAGTTCATAGAGATGTAATAACATTAAGAACAAAGGATTTTGCCTAGCATGAAAAAATCAAGAGAGCAAGAATAAGTGTCTTTAATGCATTTAATTTTAGAGAATCAAAGGACTTTCTGCATACTCACTTTTTGTCTTCACCTGGTTGTCGGAAAAGTCAAATCATGAGATCCAGAGATTCACAGAATCAGAGATGTTTAGTGAACACACAGACCTTATTATACCGTGATTATTTTATCAGTGAGTGCCTTCTTTCAGTTGTTCCAGTCTTCCAGTCCTACCACTATACTTCTATTCTTCAATGCCAAGCTGTAATATGGATATTTGTTACTACATCAAATGCATTTTTCAAAAATAAACTAAATTTTAAAAAGTAGTTAAGAAAAAAATAATAAAAAGTAGTTAAGGTAGGATTTAATTATATTTGTATAACCATTATTTGATGATTTGACAAATATTTTATTATGATCACTTCTCTTACAATAACTTTTGTTGTTATTGAAATCATGATATTAACAGTTTCTTATTTTATAATTTTCTACTTATCTATTCATAATTTCCTTAAAATTGTCATACACCCATAAACAATTTTCTTTAGAAGGCTAATGTGTAATATAATCCACAAATTCATTTCCTTCTTCCTTTTCGGTATGCATCTATCTATCCATCTATCATAGACTAACTTGTCTTTCAACTTTCTATTCTGGGTACTATTTTTGCCATATGTGCTACATTCAGAATTTTTTTTTTTCTTTAGTCTCTGAAATAATTGTTATTCTGGAACATTTACTTGCTGTTCAATCATTGTATAATTCCTACTCACACCATCTTTCTTAGTCTTACCCTCATTTTGTTGATGTTCATCATCAAAAATTTCCTTAAAGTGTGCAGTAGATGTACATTTATTTACACATTTCAAGATGCCTCCAACCTGTTAGAATTAAAAATACATTAAAATAATTTTCATATAGTCTTTGAAGGCTTTCCACAACTCTTCCTGATTAAGTGTTACTTTTGAAAAGTCTAATTTTACTCCAATCTCATTTCTTGTATGTGTAATACCCCTAACCCCAGTTTAATTGATTTTCTTCATCTCTGTTTTTTTATAATTTTTCAGTGTTGTGCTTCATTGCATCAATTTTTAATCCCTACACAGAGAAAAGTTACCAACTTGGTTACTATTATATTGGAATATACTTAAGGGTCTTTCCTTTAACAAGCACAGTTTAGAATAACTAATATCCTTTTTTTTGAAGCATGTCATCCATTGCAGGCATAGCATGTTACTCATTTGAGATGTTCATGTATAATCCAGGTTATTATCAACACAGATACTGCATAGAGTATCTAAATATTAGTGGTAACTGGACAAGTCAGCTCTAGTGTCTCTTTCCCTTCTCTTGCATAACTCAGATGGAGCAATGCTTCGCATCTTATTAATACAGTATTGCTTTCTTGTTAAGACCTAATGTATGCGCCTCTTGCTTTCTCGTTAAACTCAGCTTCTTTGTGAATAGAGACCATGACTTATATTGTTTATATACTTCAACTGCTTAAAATTTTACAGAGAATGTAGATAATTTTCAGTGGTTTTCTGTTATTTTCTCATGAACCCATTCATACTGATTTTAGCTCTGATTCTTCACTTGTATTCTGTATAACCATCCACAATGAGTCAAACTTGATCCTAGCAAAGCAAAAAAGAAGTACCACAGAGGATTTTTGGTATTCTCCTATTTCCCTTTCTTCCTTTTCCTGTCCTCATTTTACTATGGGATGATGCTCTTTTACCATCTCTTAACTTCTCAAAGCCCTCAAATTAGGTACACTAATAGCACCTTCTCTTCAAGTCATTGCTTTACTCTCCATCTTTGTCTTTCTTTCTCAAGCTTGGTACTAGTTATATTCAAATTTTCCATCAATATTTCATCATCTTAGTAGTTGTATTAGTTATTGCTATGTAAAAATAACACATTAAAATTTATTAGTTTAAAAATACAATTATTTATTATTTCTCAAAATGCCATAGAATGTTGGCTGGGCCTGGTTAAGCTTCACTGAACTGAAGTAAACTCTCGTGTATGTGATTAGCTGGTGGATTAGTGGGGTCTAACTAGTCTAGATGGCCTTACTTGCTAATCTGAGTTCGCCATCGATTGTAGCAATTGAAGTGACTTGGTCCCCTGTCTTTTATCATCCAGAAGTCTACCCTGGGCTTGTCCATCTGGGCAGCAGGATTACCAGAAGGAAAGCAGAAATACCACAGCCTTTAGAGGCTCAGGCTTCAAAATGGCTTAGTTTTACCTCTCCTGCATTCTGTCGGTCAAAAATAAAATAAAATAAAAACCCAAGGTCAGTCTAGATTCAAGATGTAAGAAATTAAACTCCACTCCTTAATGAGACAAACTGCCAAGTTTAGCTGCAAACGGACTTAGGCCAAGGAAGAAAATTAGTGTAGTCATTTTTAAAATCAGTGTGAAATTTGTGTCCTCTGGCCATAAATTTTCATGTCTTTCCTACATTAGAAATGCACGTATCCCCTTGTCTTAAGACTCCCCCAAATTTCATTTAATCATGTTATTGCACTTGAAGTTAATGACCTTGTGACCTCTGTTAGGTCCAGAGGTAGTTCTTACTGTGTAATGTGTCAATTCAGAGACCTATGAACAGGAAAGGACAGATTTTTTTTTTTTATTCACTCCCTCCCTACTGTAGGGTCTAGGAGTGTTTATTTCTAGACCTTCTCATATGCCAGAAATTATACCCATAGCTCTTCCTACTAGAGTCCAGAGGCACTTTATTTTCCAACACTCTAAAGTCCTTTTTTTTTTTTTTTAATTTTCTACTTCAATTTCTGTTTGAAAACCAGCTGATTCTCTCCTGAACTGACCTCTTTCTTATAAAACTTTGCTAAAGGCCATGATTTGAAGCCAACTCACGATGCCACTGCACCTTTCCAACCATTTTCCTGTGAGCCATAGCTCAGTGGGCAAGATCTTCCTTCTAAGTTATTGCACATGGCAATTTTGCCAAATATCTGAGACCAGATTAATGCATTTTCTTAATCTTAATCTTTCTTAATTAATGTGTTTCCTTGTTGCCTAGTGTCTAGCACTAAACTAATGCTTCAAATTTTACTTTTGTGTTTTTTCTTTTAATGATGACAGTACCTAGCTTCTATTCTCAGTTTATTTATTATTTAGTAACACTAGCTGCTATTGCAAGCAAAACCATTCCAATTCTGATACCAATTCTGATGTGTGTTTTTCCACACCACCAAGCAATTAACCCAAATCTGACACTTTCTTCCTGAAAATAGCAGCAGATCTCATAGGTTAATGGCTCAGCAAACAAGACTGCCCTCACTTCAGATGCCAGTTGCAGGTCCAGGTTTCTTTCTATGCTTCTGACCAACTAGCTATACATTGGAGGTTCCCATGACCCCCTTCTTCAGTTTGATTAAGTTGCTTGAGCAGTTTACACAACTCAGAGAAATAATTTACTTACTAGATTGCCAGTTTATTATAAAAGACTATAAATCAGGGATGGCCAAATGGAAGAGATTTCTAGGGAAAGGTGTGAGCAAGGGACACAGAATTTCCATGCTCTCTGGGTGCACCACGCTCCCAGCACCTCATCAAGCTCACCATCTTGGAAATTCTCCAGAGCATGTCTTTTGAGATTTTATGGAAGCTTCATTACATAGGTATGATTGATTAGATCACTGGTCATTGGTGTTTGAATTCAATCTCCAGCCCTGTCCTCTTTCCTAGAGGTTAGGGATATTACTGAAAGTTTCAACCCTTCAATCACATGGTTTCATGTTTTAATCATATAGTTGGTTCATTGGCAACCAATCACCATCATTGGATGCTTTCCAAAAGTCACTTCATTAGAGTCAAGTAGGAGTTTCTGATCTGAGGAAATTCCAAGGGTTTTAGGAGCTCTGTGCAAACAACATGGATGAAAATCAAATATATGTTTCTTATTATAGATCATAATATCACATATTTCAGTGCCTTAATGCCATTTCTTGCTTTAGCCAATTGTGATGAAAGTATTAGGTTGGTGACCTTTTACATGGAGTTTAAGGACATAGGCTCCATTTATAACTAGAATGCTAAAGAAGAGACATATACCATATTTCTTAAGATCTTATCATACAGTTACAGTTCTGAGCAGTAACTCCATCCACACATTGCTTCCCACCAAAATCCAAAGGCAGCACAGCAGTTAAATTAGGAGCAGAATAGCTGACTGTACTCATCATTGTTCTCCTCTTTATTCCATATGATTCAGAATTTTTTCTGTAAAATTCAGTGAGACATTGAATGTCTTTCAATGGGTGTGTGTGTGTGTGTGTGTGTGTGTGTGTTTGAATGTCTTTCAAGGTGTGTGTGTGTGTGTGAGAGAGAGAGAGAGAGAGAGAGAGAGATGCATATGTGGAAGGATTTGGAAGGAACTTGGGTGAAACAATAAAAGATCTCTTACCTGTGTAATGCATGAAACTGAGAAAACATCAGAGGAACCCACGATGATGCCACTGGTCAGAGAAATGGTGAGATTTACTCCAGATTGTGCTCTTCACTGCCCAGAGGAGAGTCAAAGATGTACACTAGTCCTGTAACACAGGAAGAATTTTCCTAATTGTCATCTGTTTGTGATTTTGACCTGTATATGCCTGGAATTTCTCTGATATTTATCATCTCTGTGTTAATGTGGCAATTGATATAAATTCTTCCCTGGTAGCTCAGCTGGTAAAGAATCCACCTACAATGCATGAAATCCCAGTTCAATTCCTGGGTCACAAAGTTCCCCTGTAGAAGGGATAGGCTACCTGCTGTTTCTTGGGCTTCCCTGATGGCTCAAATGATAAAGAATCTTCCTGCAACGCAGGAGACCTGGGCTCAATCCGTGGGTTGCGAAGAACCCCTGGAGGAGAGCATGCCAACTCACTCCAATATTCTTGCTGGAGAATCCCCATGGACAGAGAATCCTGGCAGGCTACAATCTATAGGTCACAAAGAATAGAACGTGACTGAGTAACTTAGTACAGCACAGCATATAAATGATCTCTTTTGTTAAAAATACTTTCAAAAATGCAAATTGTCTAGATGTTCATTAAGGGGCTCTATCTAAACTAACCTATCCTCCATAAAATCTATAAATATTTTAATGTAGAAGCTAGCAAGTAAACTTTATTTATTGATTAATCAATTGTTTTGAGTTCTTAGGAGAACAGAGGTTGTTTCCTCCTTCAGACACAAATTTTATGGTGCCTTATCCAACACCACTTCTCCAATTCTGTGACACCAACTGGGTGTCTAAAAACTCAGTTAAATTTTGACACTGTTTACCTGAAGGTTGAATAAGATCCCATAAGCTAAAGAGTTCAGTCCCACTGGATTTTCACATTTCAGATGCCAATTGTAAGTTCCAGGCCACTCATATTTTCACTGACATGCTGTGAATAAGGAGTTCCTGAGATTCCTTCCTGGAGTTTGATCATCTGCCAGGACAGGCTCTCAGAACTCAGGAAAGCACTTTAGTTACTCTTGCTAGTTTATTATAAATGCTACAACTCAGGAACAGCCAAAGGGAACAAGTGTGTAGGGTAAAGTATGGGGGAAGGTACAGGTGGGGCTTCTCTGCCTTCTCTGGGTTTGCCTCTCCTCTCTCAGATGTTGGGAAAGTGGGACAGAAATTGCCACGCTTCTAGTTAAAATTTGGTCTTTTTGACAGCCTCCATCCTGAAAGTGTCTAGGTTTTTAACTAGAAGGGTGGTAATTTTTATAAAGAGTTGCTTAATAGGAAAAAAAAAAAAAAAAGAAAATGATGCTTCTATTTTTTCTATCATTTAGGAAATCCAAGAGATATAGGAGTCATATCATATGACATTATATATATATATATGAATATATATATGAATATATATATGGTCTTTGTTGTAGAAGCTATATGTGTATATATGTGTATATATATATATATATATATGTATATAGCTGTGCCACACCCACTTACTTCACTTACTAAGTAAAAGGCAAGACGTATGCTAGATATTGAGAAATTTGCTTTTCTGTGGTGGGAAAAATGAATCTGATTATGCATACTATAAACAAGACAGTATTTTTTCTAATGGACAAAGTGCACTCAGAGAATTAAAAGGGCTGCCATTGTGCTTCCATAATTCTTTTCCTGTCCTCAAAGTGAATAAAACAAGAATACAGTAAGTAAATAAACAAGTGAATAAAATCAACAATAAAATCTTTATCACTTCTTTCTGCCTGGAAATATACATAGTACATCTCACATAATGTTATTTTGATAGTGCCACCAGAAGAACCCAGTACCCAAAAGAGGCCTTGCACCCAAGTCCTTGTGTGTGCCCTCTTTTCTTATTATTGAAGTATGGTTGATTTACAATGTGTTAGTTTCTGATGTACAACAAAAAGATTCAGATATATATATATATATATATATACACACATATATACATATATATATTCAGTTATATATAGATAGATTCTTTTTCATATTGTTTTCCACTATTGTTTAAGATAAATAAATATAGTTCTCTCTGCTATACAATAGAAACTTGTAGTTTATATATGTAATAGTTTGTGTCTACTAAACCAAATCTTCAAATTTATCCCTCCTCCACTTCCTTTTCCCCTTTGGTAACCATAAATTTGTCTCTTTTGCCTATGAGTCTGTTTCTGCTTTGCAAATAAGTTCATTTGCATCATTTTTTAAGGTTCTGCATACAAGTAATTTCAAATGACGTTTTTCTTACTCTATTTTACTTTTATGCTTAGTTGCTCAGTCATGACCGACCCTTTGTAACCCCATGGACTATAGCCCATCAGGCTCCTCTGTTCATGGAATTTTTCAGGCAAGAATACTGGAGCAAGTTGCCATTTCCTACTCCAGGGAATCTTCCCAGCCCAGGAATGGAAGCTGTGTCTATTGTGTCTCTTGCATTGGCAGGCAAATTCTTTATTGCTGTTCCACCTGGGAAGCCTCTATCTAACTTAATATGATAATCTCTAGGACCATCCATGTTGCTGCAAATGGCATAATTTCATTCTTTTTATGGTTGAGTAGTATTCCACTGGGGGGAGGGGGAGGTTCCCAAGTGGCATTACTGATAAATAACTCACTTATGCAGAAGACATAAGACAGGTTCCATCCCTGGGTCAGGAAGATCCCTTGAAGGAGGGAATGGCAACCCAACTCGCTCCAGTGTCCTTGCCTGGAGAATCACATGGACAGAGGAGCCTGATGGGCTACAGTCCATAGAATCAAAAAGAGATTGAGAAACCTGAAGTGACTTAGCACTCATGCACACACGTGCTTGTATATATATGCATACATATCATCTGCATGCATATATATTATCTGTCAATGGATACTTAGTCTTGGTTGTTGTGAATAGTGCTGCTATTAACATTGAAGTGCATGTATCTTTTCTAATCAGGTTTTTTTCCAGATATATTCCTAGGAGTAGGATTGCTATATCATATAGTAACTCTAAGGAACCTCCATACTGTTCTCATGGTGGCTGCACCAATTTCAATGCTCAGTAATATTGTATAAAGATTCTCTTTTCTCCACATATTCTCCAAACTTTACTATTTGTGGAGTTTTTATTGATGGCCATTCTGACCACTGTGAAGTGATGCCTCATTGTGGTTTTGATTTGCATCTCTGATAATTACTGATGTTGAACATCTTTTTATGTGTCTATTGATCATCAGTTTGCATTCTTTGGAGAATGTCTGTTTAGGCCTTCTGCCCATTTTTGATTGTTTGTTGCTGTTGTTGTTGCTGTTATTGTTTGTTTGGATTTGACTTCTATAGACTATTTGTATATTTTGGAAAATAATCCTATTTTAATCACATTGTTTGCAATATTTTCTCTCACTCTGTGGATTTTTGTTTTGTTAATAGTTTCCTTCTTATTCGTTTATTTTTCCTTTCATTTCTATTGCCTTGGGAGACTGACATAAGATAACATTGCTATGATTTATGTCAGAGAATGTTTTGCCTATGTTCTCTTCAAGGAGTTATTTGGTATCATGTCTTACACTCAAATCTTTAAGCTATTTTGAGCTTATTTTTGTGTATGGTGTGAAGGAATATTCTAGCTTCATTGATTTACCAGCAGCTATACAGCTCTCCCAGCACCACTTGCTGAGGAAATTTTCTTTCCTCCATTGTGTATTCTTGTGTACCTTATCAAAGATTAATTGACTGTAGGTATGTAGATTTATTTCTTGGCCCTATATACTGTTTCATTGCTCCATATATACATGTTTTTGTGCCATTGTTGTTTTGGTTACTGTAGCTTTGCAATGTTGCCTAGTATTTGGGAGGGTTTTGCCTCCAGCTTTGTTCTTATTCTGAAGGACTGCTTTAGCAATTCTAGGTCTTTTATGGTTTAATATATATTTTAGGATTATTTTTTCCTACTGTGAAAAATGTCATGAGTAATTTTATAGGGAACATATTAAATCTATAGCATGTTTAATAAAACATAGCCATTTTATCAATAATTCTTCCAATTCAATCCAAGAGCAGGATATATATTTTCATTTCTTTGAATTATATTCAATTTCCTTTAGTAATGTTTTATAGTTCTCAGTATATTACTTTTTCACCTCCTTAGATAGGTTTATTCCTAGGTATTTTGATGTAATTTGAAAAGTGATTTTTTTCTCTTTCTGATATTTCATGTTAGTGAAATGCAACAAATTTTTGTATGTTAAACTTGTATTCTTCAAACTTACTTACTTAAGTAAGCAAGTAGTTTTTCTAGTAGTTTTTGTGTGTCTTTAGGACTTTCTATGTAGAGTATCATGTCATATGCATGTTTTGATTATTTTACCTCTTTCCTTCAAATTTGGATATCTTTTATATCCTTTTTTCTTGTTTATTACTGTGAGTAGAACTTCTAATACTATGATGAATGGAAGTAGTGAGAGTGGGCATCCTTGTCTCATTCCAGAGTTTAGCAGGAAGGGTTTCAGTTTTCACTGCTGAGTATTATGTTGGCGGTGGGTTTTTTATAAAGCGCTTTTATTATGTTGAAATATATTCCCTCTATACTCACTTTGGTAAGAGTTTTTGTCATGAATTAATGTTGGATTTTATCAAATGCTTTTTCTTTATATATTTAAAAGATTATGTAATTTTTGTCTTTTCTTTTGTTAATGTGGTATATCACAGTGTTTGATTTGTGTATGTTGAACCCTCATAGTGACACTGGGATGAATCTAACTTGATTTCCAGTATGATTTTTTTATGTGTTGTTGGATTCAGTTTGCTAATATTTTCTTAAGAAGTTTTGAACCTACATTCATCAAAGGTACTGGCCTGTAATTTTACTTTTTGGTAGTGCCTTTGTCTGGGATTTCCCTGGTGGCTCAGATGGTAAAGAGTCTGCCTACAATGTGGGATACCTGGGTTCTATCCCTGGGGTGGGAAGATCCCCTGGAGAAGGAAATGGCAACCCACTCCAGTACTCTTGCCTGGAGAATCTCATGGATGGAGGAGCCTGGCGGGCTACAGTCCATAGGGTTGCGAAGAGTCAGACACGACTGAGTGACTTCACTTTCACTTTCACTTTGCCTGGGTTTGGTATCAGGGTGATGGTTGCTTCATAAGATGATTTTGAGAGCTTTCCCTCTAGAGTCTGGGTTATTGAAATGACTCCAGCTGTGGGAGTGATGCGCAGAAGACACATTCCAAGGATGAGGAATGGTGAGGAGCTCGTAATACTGGGCTTTAACCTAAATTATAGAATAAACACCCATGAGTTCACATTGATACAAATAAACAATAAACAATTGAAGAGGAAGAGGAATATTCCATGTGGAATTCAAATCATTTACACTACCCACAAAGAGGTGAAACATAACTCATCACTCATTATGAGCTGCACATAGTGACCATGTGACTTCCTTCCAAAGAGAACGGTATGAAGAATGAATGAAAAAAAGTAATTTTGCATTAGAGAAGCCTAACAAACACTTTTTTAGCCAAGCAATCAAAGTCAGTAGCAACAATGATAAGTCATGTTTATAGAATGTGTTCTTTATATAAGCAGAATGCCACTTCACCTCTGCAGTTTTCCATCTCAAAGAATTATGAGAAAGTCATCAGATAATGAAATAAATCAAAATTGAGGGCTTTCTACAAAATATCTTACCAGAAATCAATAAGGTCATGAAAAACAAGGAAAGTCTAAAAAATTGTCACAACTAGTAGGAATCTAAGGTTCAATGTCACCAAATACAATTTGATATCCTTTATGAGTCCCCAGTCATAGTCTCCAGGAAGACTGACACATTAAAACCTAAAAACAAAGTTGTAACAGGGAAGCACACATTCACACAAATGCACATACACACACACACACACACACACACACACACACTCACCAGAAATATAATAGTTACTGACAAAAGAAAGCATAATAAAAGTAGAGGAACATCCAAGACCTCCTGCATTTTTATCTGCCTCTCTATCCAAGGAACCCACATAGTTAATCTTTCTTGACTCCTGCCATTAAAAAAAAAAAAATTGTGTCAAGTTTCCTGATTTCTATTTGAGTATATTTCAATACAACCTGGTGTATACAAGCCATTCCTGTTCCAGTTTTCAGAAAGGTTTACTCTTTCATTTCTCTATAATACCTAATGTTAGAAACTCATTTACTTTATGGGAGTTCTTTAATACTTGGGTAAGAAAAGTAAAACATATCTTGCCTCAGGCCAGTAAATAAATGACAATCTTCAAATTTAATATAAAAATGATTAATTTTCATGGATAGTGGTATAGTCTAGTAAAACCTTGTACATTTGCTCTATTAAATAGGTGAAAGAAATAAAAATTTAATGAAATATTTTATTTATAGGATTTTTTTAGTATAAAGTAAGAGAGCGATGCTGTTCTAAAGCTGGAAGGAATTTTTGCACAGGTTTTTATATTTTAACATAGAAATGACATGCTTATCTATTTACAGGATTCCATTTTAATGGATCCATTCATTTTATTCATCTAGCTAAACTGTTTATCCTATTGCCCTTCACTATGAAAAGAACTAAATATTTTTTCACTTTAACATTGTCAATTTAATGTTTTAAAAAACAATTAAGAGTTAACTTTGGATGCATATGTGCTATGTCACTTCAGTTGTGTCCGACTCTTTGCCACCCTATGTACCATAGCCCACCAGGTTCCTCTGTCTATGGGATTTTCCAGGCAAGAATACTAGAGTGGGTTGCCATGCCTTCCTCCAGGAGATCTTCCTGACCTAGAGATCGAACCCATATGTCTTTTGCATTGGCAGGCAGGGTTTTACCACTAGCGCCACCTAGGAAGCACAAGAGTTAACTTTTTGTTGTTCTGTTGCTAAGTCATGTGTGACTGTTTGTGGCCACATGGGCTGCAGCACACTGGGCTTCCCTGTTCTTCATTATCTCCAAGAGTTTGCTCAGACTCATGTCCATTAAGTCAGTGATGCCATCCAACCATCTCATACTCTGACACCCTCTTCTCCTCCTGCCTTCAATCTTTCCCAGCATTAGGATCTTTTCCAATCAGTCAGCTCTTTGCATCAGGTGGCCAAAGTATTGGAGCTTCAACTTCAGCATCAGTATCAGTCCTTCCAATGAATATTCAGGATTAGCTTTAACAAGAACAAATAACAATAACTCCAAATAAGTAGAGAATGAAATTTGGAAGTTTCATACATTTATGTTGTGTGTAGGAACATTTCAGTTCTTCCAGTTCATTGACATCTAAACCTCACATAATATTTAATCATTTATCTCGATTAATTTCTTCATAAAAATTTTTTAATTAAAAAAAGACACTTGTTGTAATACTACATAAACCTCTCTACCTAAAAGAAAATGGCATTATACTGTTGTTTAATTGCTACATCGTGTCTGACTGTTTTGCAATATCATGGACTATAGTCCTACTGGTTCCTTGTCCATGAGATTCCCCAGTCAAGAATACTGGGATGGGTTGCCATTTCCTTTTTCAGGATATCTTCCTGAACCAAGGATTAAACTCGTGTCTCCTGCATTGGAAGGTGGATTCTTCACCATTGAGCCACCAAGGTTGGGCCCTCAATCCACTGACATAGATCCGGTGTCCAACCGTGACCTTGTAAGAGACAGAAAAGGAGAACAAACACAAACTGAGGGGAGAAGTCACATGAAAACTCACATGCAGACTAGGCAGAAGCTGGATCTGTGCTTCTCTGAGCAAAGAGATGCCAAGAATTGTCAGAAGCCACTAGAGAAAGGAGGAAGTCCTGGAATGGAGTCCTTGGAGTCTTCAGAAGGAATGAACTTTGCCAACACCCAGATTTTGGACCTCTGGCTTCCAGGACTAAAAAAGAAGAAAGTTTTTTGGGTTGAGACCATTTGGACTGGATATATGACTAAACTCCTTTAATACCCCATGGGTCATATATTGCTATCTCCAGGAAATTGGCTTTAGGACCCTTGGGGCTACCAAATTCTGAGGAATGCTTAAGTTCCTATGTAAAAGGCACAGTACAGTTGTAGAAACAGAGGGCTGACTATATAAACTTTTAAAATTCTGGTGGGCAGATGAGGAAATCTTCTTCTCTTATGGCTACCCAAGACAAGTCTTATGTATGTAAGATTTTGGGGTGTTTATTGATACGTACCAATCTGTAGTGATCTACTTCTTTTTTATTTATGGTCTTTTCATACCCTCTGGGAACTAAGGCCTGTTTCAGATTTTACCCAGGGAACTCCTAAAGTTCTGAACCAACATCCCATCATTGTGGGATTTTTTTTTTTTTTAACATGTCCCTTCTTCTTGGCATTCTAAGATGCTCTGGGTTCATCTTGTAAATCGCTGCCCTCATTCTCATATCAGTCATTTCTTCAATGAGCTCTTGTTCCTTTTATTGGAGCATAAGAACCAAGGGGTAGACAATAAGTATGTTCATTCCTACTTGCATATTGTTTCTAGCTCCCTCATGGCAAAAAAAAAAAAAAAAAAAGTATTTACTAGCCAGTGTGAATATGCATATCTATAAATATTTTATGTGAAATTATTAAATATATATGTATTTCTGTATGTATCAATATTAAACTACACATGAGGCCATGCTATCTCTTATTTTAATTCATTATCATGTTATCCTTCTAGCCTCCTTATAAAGTAAAGTAAATGTCGCTCAGTCGTGTCTGACTCTTTGCGACCCTATGGACTGTAGCCTACCAGTTTCCTCCATCAGTGGGATTTTCTAGACAAGAGTTTCTAGACAAGGCAACTGGAGTTGGTTGCCATTTCCATCTCCAAGACTCCTTATACTTACTTCCAATAAAGCATCCAGGTTCCACCATTCTCTATCCACTTATTTAAGTGTTCATTTCTGTTACTGAACACTTGCTTTACATGATTTGATAATTTTGCAAACTAGTACAAGACATATGTACTGTTTCTTTTGCCTTAGGCTTTACATATTCCCTTTATTTCTAGCAACTTAGGTCAGTACACTGCTATCTCCCTGTCCCCTTTAGTGAGTTTATTTCACATATTTGTGATACATTTATAATGTTTTGTCACATTCTGTACTCCATCTTGTGATTCACAAGCAAGATTCACTCTTGTTTTGTAAAGTTCAATACATTTTTACAAATGCATAGTGTAATGTATCAACATTAAGCAGAATATAGAATTGTTCTTCAACCCTAAAAAATCACCTGTGATTCAACTCTCTCCCTTCCCATGAGCCCCTGAAACAATTGATCTTTTTGCAGTCACTATAGATTTACCAAGATGTCATATCACTGGGATCACACAGCATGTAGCCTTTTCAAACAGGTTTCTTTCACTTGGAAATTTAAGATTCATCCATTTCTTTTCATGGCTTGCTAGCCCATTGCTTTTTATTACTAAGTAATATTCCACTGTACCAGTATACTGAAATTTGTTTATCCATTCACCTAGTGAATGACTGGTTGTGCTTAGTTTTATTATTATTAATAAGCTGCTCTGGACATTTATGTGCATGCTTTTATATGGATATAAGTTTCCAGATCAGTTGGGTAAATACCAAGGAGTACAGTTGCTGGATCACACGATAAGACTATATGTGGCTTTGTAGGAAATTGCTAAACTGTCTTTCAAAATAGCTGTACCATTTTACATTCCCATGAGTAATAAACAAAAGTTTCTATAACTCTACTCTCTTGATAGTAATTAGTCTCATTAGGTTTTTTGGATATTAGGCATTCTAATGTGTGTGTAATAGTATCTCATAGTTATTTTAAATTGAAATTTCCTAATGATAAATAAAGGTCCATCTAGTCAAGGCTATGGTTTTTCCAGTGGTCATGTATGGATGTGAGAGTTGGACTGTGAAGAAGCCTGAGTGCTGAAGAATTGATGCTTTTGAACTGTGGTGTTGGAGAAGACTCTTGAGAGTCCCTTGGACTGCAAGGATATTCAACTAGTGCATCCTAAAGGAGATCAGTCCTGGGGGTTCATTGGAACGACTGATAGTAAAGCTGAAACTCCAATACTTTGGCCACTTCACAGGAAGAGTTGATTCTTTGGAAAAGACTCTGATGCTGGGAGGGATTGGGGGCAGGAGGAGAAGGGGATGACAGAGGATGAGATGTCTGGATGGCATCACCGACTCGAAGGACATGAGTTTGAGCAAACTCTGGGAGTTGGTGATGGACAGGGAAGCCTGGCATGCTGCGATTCATGGGGTCGCAGAGTCGGACATGACTGAGTGACTGAACTGAACTGAACTGAATGATAAATAATGATGATCTTTTCAAATGCTTTTTGAAATATGCATGTCTTATGTGGGACTTCCCAAATGGCTCAGTGATAAAGAATCCTCCTGCAACACAGGAGCTGCAGGAGATGTGGGTTCAATCCCTGAGTAGAGAAGACTGCCCAGGAGGAGGAAATGGCAACCCACTCCAGTATTCTTGCCTGGAAAATTCCTTGGACAGAGGAGCTTGGTGGACTGCAGTCCATGGGGTTACAAAGAATCGATGCTACTGAGCAGTGTTTGTTAAGATATTTCTCACATTTTAAAATTGTGTTGTTTATTTTCCTGTTGTTGAGTTTCACGCATTCTTTGCATAGGTAATATTCCTTATCATATATATTTTGAAATATTTTCTCCCATCTTTGGTTCCAGTATCTTACAGTATTTTTCACAGAGGAGATATTTTGAAAGTTAATAAATCTGGCTTAACAATGGTTTTTAAATTATATAATTTTGGTGTTTGTCTGAAAATTCTTTGTTGTTGCTCAGTCACTAAGTCGTGTCTGACTCTTTGTGACCCCCATGGACTGCAGCACGCCAGGATCCTTTGTCCTCCACTATATGCTGGAGTGTGCTCAAATTCATGTCCATTGAGCCAGTGATACTATCAAGCCATCTCATCATCTGCTGCTCCCTCTTTTTTTCTTCTATCATTTCCTTCATCAGGGGCTTTTCCAATGAGTCAGCTCTTTCCATCAGGTGACCAAAAAGTATTGGAACTTCAGCTTCAGCAATAGTCCTGCCAATGAATATTGAATTGTTCTCCTTTGGGATTGAATGGGATTTGATCTCCTTGCAGTCCACGCATGGATCACAGCCTTGTTGTGGCAAAGGAACTTGCATAACTCAATGAATCTATAAGATATGCCATGGAGGGCCACCCAAGACAGATGGGTCATAGTGAAGAATGCTGACAAAACATAATCCACTGGAGAAGGAAATGGCAAACCACTACAGTAATCTTGCCTGGAAAACTCCATGGATAGTATGAAAACGCATCACCATTCTACATAAAAAGCATCCTCTTTCTATGGAATTGCTTTTGCCTTTCTCCAAAGATTTAGTGACTATGTTTATAGGGGCTATTTCTGGGCTTTCTATTCTGTTTTGTTGTTCTATGTGTTCATTCTTTCACCAATATCACATTTCTTATTATTAGCTTTTTAGTAAGTCTTCAAGTTGGATGGTATGACTCATAATTTTGTACTTTTTTAGTCTGTATTGGTTAGTCTAGGTCTCTTATCTTCCATATGAATAGTAAATCAGTTCATTGCTATCTGTAAAATAGCTAACTGAGACCATGATTGAGTTGTATACAATAGATCAAGTCTGAAAGTATTGTGATCATAACAATGTTGAATCTTCTAATTCATGAACATGAACTATCTTTTCATGTATTTATATAATTTTTTATTTCTTCTGTCAGAGTTTTGCATTTTTCACATACAAATCCTATTATTTATATTATTAAGGTCACACCAGCTTCCCTGGTGGCTTAGCTGGTAAAGAATCTGCCTGCAATGCAGGAGACCTGGGATCAATCCCTGGGTGGGGAAGATCCCCTGGAGAAAGGAAAAGCTATCCACTCTGGTATTCTGACGTGGATGATTTCATGGTTTGGAGAAGTCCATGGGGTTGCAAAGAGTCAGACACGAATGAGTGACTTTAGCTCACTCACTCAAGGTCATATATAAGTAGTTCAATTTTGGGGTTAGTTTGAGATGATAAAGGGTACACTATTTAAAAGTTTAAATTCTAAGAAAAGCAAGTGTCTTTTGTATACTGACCCTGTATGTTGTGATATTGTTAGTCATTTATTAATTACGAGCGCCAAAGAATTGAAGCTTTTGAACTGTGGTGTTGGAGAAAACTCTTGAGAGTTCCTTGGACTGCAAGGAGATCCAACCAGTCCATTCTGAAGGAGACCAGCCTGGGAGTTCTTTGGAAGGAATTATGCTAAAGCTGAAACTCCAGTACTTTGGCCAGCTCATGCGAAGAGTTGACTCCTTGGAAAAGACGCTGATGCTGGGAGGGATTGGAGGCAGGAGGAGAAGGGGACGACAGAGGATGAGATGGCTGGATGGCATCACTGACTCGATGGATGTGAGTCTGAGTGAACTCCAGGAGTTGGTGCTGGACAGGGAGGCCTAGTGTTCTGCAATTCATGGGGTCGCAAAGAGTCAGACATGACTGAGTGACTGAATTGAACTGAACTGACTGAAGAATTTCATTATCATTTCTTTGGAATTTTTACACAGATACAATTTATCATCTGAGAGTAAAGAGTGAAAAAGCTAGCTTAAAACTCAACATTCATAAATCTAAGATCATGGCATCCAGTCCCATCAATTCATGCAAATAGATGAGGAAACAATGGAAACAGTGGGAGACTTTATTTTCTTGGCCTCCAAAATCACTGCAGATGGTGACTGTAGCCATGAAATTAAAAGAAGCTTGCTCTTTGGAAGAAAATCTATGACCAACCTAGACAGCATATCAAAAAACAAAGACATTCCTTTGCCAGCAAAGGTCTATCTAGTCAAAGTTATGGTTTTTCAGTAGTCAAGTATGAATGTGAAAGTTGGACCATAAATAAAACTGATAGCCAAAGAATTGATGCTTTTGAATTGTGGTGTTGGAGAAGAGTCTTGAAAGTCCCTTGGACTGCAAGGAGATAAAACCAATCAATCCTAAGGGAAATCAACCCTGAATATTCACTGGAAGAACTGATGCTGAAACTGAAGCTCCAATACTTTGGCCACCTGATTTGAAGGACTGACTCATTGGAAAAGATTCTGATTCTGGGGAAGATTTAAGACAGGAGGATAAGGGAGCGACAGAGGATGAGATGGTTGGATGGCATTACCAACTTGATGTACATGAATTTGAGCAAGTTCTAGGAGCTAGTAATGGATAGGGAAGCCTGGTGTGCTGCAGTCCATGGGGTCACAAAAAGCTGGACACGACTGAGAGACTGAACTGAACTGAACTGACAGTAAAGATAGCTTAATTTTTTTCTTTCCTAATCTGTATATGTTATTGCATTAGCTTAGACTTCTAGTCTGATTTTGGAAATGAGGTACGAGAGAAGATATCATTTTTTTTATTCTCTGTCTTAAATGGGAAAGTGTCCAGTTTCTTATAATTATGTATATTGTTAAAAGTAGGCTTTTGTTAATTTTTTTTAATCAAATTGAAACTGTTCCCTTCTTTTTTGAGTTTACTGTGTTTTAATCACAAAAGTTGTTGGAGTTTATAACATTTTTTTCTTCATTAATATATAGAAGACAGCATTATATCAACTTGGAAGGAGTAAATTTCTAATTATGCTAATATGGTTTCTCATATAGTGATTGTTTTGTAGTAAGTGAACTCAAAAGTATACACTGCTCATTTCTTTAATTGCTTCTTGAATATGAGGAAAAGAAATGAAAAGAGATCTCATAATTAAACACTGTCTATATTTCTTAAATATTTAATATTTACTTAAACTGACATTTTAAAAATCAATAATTATTAATTTCAAAAGAGCAATGAAACTTAGTAGAGCATATATTCTGCAGTGAGTCCTCCATAAACATTAACTGCATAGCTCTAAAATTTACCATGTGTGTGTTCTTCTCTCTCAGGGTAGAAAATATATTTGATATAATTTTTGAACAATAAAATATTTTTATTTCCAATTAAAATCAGGTGTGAGAACCAAACCAACAAACAGGTAAAAATAAAAGAAGTCAGAATTTTTTTTTTTTTCTCTCTGTAATGCCTCCTACTCTCATGCTGATTAAATTCTCAATGCCCTTTGCATATCAACTTAAATTCAGGCTTACTTGAAGTCTTTCTTGTTCCTATTGGCCTGTGGACATCTATCTTTTAAGGTAGGTTCAGTATCAACTAATTTCACATGATTCCATATGTTATTAAATTACTGTGGGTCTCTGGGTCCTCAGTGAGGAGATGAGCCCTATGACAGCGAGATCACCTAGTGATTTTTATCTGGCTGAGCACACATGTCAAAACCCAAGGCCACAGATTTCTATCCCATCAATATCAGCATTTTCTTCCTGCTACATGGTCCCTGTTGCAACCAACACTATCTACTCACCAATACCTATTTAAAACTAACTGGTATATATCTGTTTCTAAAGCTTTGTCTCAATATATTTCTTTCACTCCTGTTTGCTTATATAAGTCTGATCTACAAGCTCAACTTCATGTCTATTTTATTCAGAAGATATTTTCACTTTATCTCACAGGATTCACTGTTAACACATTTATTATCTGTATAGAAATCTATTGTATTTTGTGTTTATGTCATTTCTTGCACTTTTGTATTGTCAGTTAAACTTCATAAAATTATTTGTTTTCTCCAAAATGAATAAAATCCTTTCTGAAAGCAAAAATCACTTATTTGATTTTTTATATTTTATATTTTATATATGCATAATATTGAACAATACTCATGCAAATGATTCATAATTAATGAATTTACTGCCTTTAACATAAAAAGTTTCATCCAATACTGGCTGAATGATAAGTTCATGTCAGGCTTGAAGACATTGTGCAGAGAGGTCAATATGAAGGATCAGAAAAGACTGTGGAAATGAGTCAAGGAAAACCTCAAGATGATAAAAGAGATGGGTAAGAGTAGGGACATAATGGAGCTTCCCAAGTGGTGCTAGTGGTAAAGAACCCACCTGCCAATGCAGGCTAGACATAAAAGATGCGGGTTCCATTCTTGGTTCCAACAGATCCCCTAGAGGAGCAAATGGCAACCCACTCCAGTATTCTTGCCTGGAGAATCCCTTGGACAAAGAAGACTCAAGGGCAGCATTCCATACAGTTGCATGGAATTAGATATGACTGCAATGACTTAACACGCATGTACAGGGAGGTAATGCATTTCTTCTTTTCCAAAGGCAAAGAGAAGTGTTCCACTTAACTAAGGAAAACAGCTTGATTTGAAGGAGAAAAAAAAAAAAGGTAAAAAAAATAGGTGAAATATGAAATAAATTAGAAGATGAACAATTGAGCTAACAAAAAATAAATTGGAAACTGACTTAACAATCAGAATTTTAGTTAAGAATCCATCCTTAGATTATTTTGTCTTTTGCCAAAACATTTGGTTAGCATCTATTATGGACAAAGCATTGTTCTAGGAATTGTGCAGCTCCAAAAGTGTCTAAATCATGGCCTTTTGTCTCCCCAGTTAAGTGCCAATACTATCTCTGACATTAACATTCTGTCAAATTTAGGATTAGGCACTTTGCCTCTCAGGTTTCCATATTCTTCTTCGGTAAAATGATGGGGTTGAGCTAGATGAGCTTTTTTCCTAACACTCTACAACTGGATGAAACAAATGGCATATTTTCTTTCTTAAGATACCTCTGTTCCTCCACGCCCCTTAACATTTGTTTGCTGTCATAGACAATGCTTTTAGTACTAAACTGAGGCTGCTAACAAGATTAGATTTTGACATTCACCACACCTACTGCCAAGGAAGAAGGAAGCCTCTGGGAAGGCTAATTGTGGGACCTGTCATTCTGAGGCCCTGAGCAAATGAAAAATTAGCGGATGCCCAGTGGGAGGTGAGGAAGATTGTGGGTAAAACATATAAGAGATGAAAGTGTTTTGGAAGCTGCCAAGACCAACCTGGTAGTTATCTCAGGAGTGAGAGCAAAGCTCAGGAAGGGAAACATTGTTGGAAATAGAAGTCTACCTGTTGGAGAGATCTGCATGCACTTGTAATGTATGCAAGGAGAGCTAGAGTGTTCTTAGAAAGGCAGAATACACCTGTGAGATTTCACACTGATGGTTCTAGTTTCTCTCTTAGTAGTATGCTATAAACAAGATTTCTCTCACACCTAATGCAAACTAGTGTTTTGCTTCTCATTTTTACAGGTTCTACTAGTGATTTTTCAGTTGTGGTTCATATCATACCTCTCTCCTCAGTTTGCAGTGGTCATTCTCAGGTGTGCAGAAATAGCTAGGTGAAAAGTTATTTTGTAAGCTTCACAGCTTCAGCTTCTTTATGTTATGTCATATCCCTTCCCCTCTTTCCCTAAACAAAGCTAGATGAAAGTGGGTCTCCTTTTTTCCAACCTGTGAAAATGTTACAAGTCCTAGGAAAAGCAACTCAAATTTCATTTACCATATTTATGTCCTCTTTCCTTTCATGATGCAAGGTATATCACATACAAATTTTTGAAGGGTAAGGAATAATTTTCCATGAGTTTTTTTCCATTTAATTCTTCTTTTTGATAATTAGCTGATACTTAAAATATTCTTAGATTTTTATGTGACTTTTCAACTAGTCTGTAAGTATATCAAGGACATATAGCAGGAGGTTTTCTCGTATTTGCCATAGCACCTTCTCTTGTCTGGAGCACATATTAGCTTTTTAAATGATACTTTTCAAGATATTTTTGGTTCATTTTTCTCAGTTTAGAAACATGAAGTCTTACTACTCTAGAGAATTTTATGTTTGATTGACTGTTACAAAATGGACTGGGCAGATTTTAATGATGTCAAGTAATTGATAAAGGTTTACAAGGGTCTGGGTTAACCTTTTTCATTCCTTTAAAAGGGCAGATTACCTCACAGGCCACAGTGCAAATGTCAATGACTCACTGCAGGGAATTGAGTCCAGCTGGTGCATGGCTTAATCACTGGAGAGTGCTAATGAAATATTGATCCCAGTATAACACTCTTTGGGAGAGTGTGTAAGTTACTATCTGCCCCTAGTACATGTGGGTATATTAAAATTATGGGGCTGTGAAATCTACAGAGATGGAAGTTCATGGCTTTCATCAGCTCCATGAAAACCACTGATTCAATGTTGTTTGATGGGCTTCATCACTAAAGTACAGTTTCTTATGAGTAACTCATCCAACTACTCCAGTAAGTCCAAAAAATAGAAGATATGGGCTGGTGCCTGTAACACCAGCAGTTCTGGATTGGACCAACATCTGTTTCAGACTCTGTGTAAATAGAGGGTTGGCAAATTCAGTGAACTAAATGGTATTTAAAGAGATCATAGACTCTGATCTGCAGATATATAGCTGCTAATTGTACTTAGGTGAAAGATCAGAGTTGAGAGAAGAGAAAGCATTCTACTAACATTTTATTTTATAACTCTAGTCTCTTTCTGAGGACTAGATTTTTTCTGATTTAGGAAAAGCATACAAGGAATAATAACCTTCACCCTCTTTTAGTAAATACAGAGTAAACTGAACTTGGTTGGTATGGTCAATGATGAAGTTCCACTCACTGTAGAATGAAAGACTGTCAGCCCATGATATTGATGGTGAAGTAGTCAGGTAAGATATTACCTGTTACCTATTGAGACTCTGGCCATATGAACATGTTTGGTTATCTTTGGGGGGCCTAGAATCAAAACAGCAAAAACACAGACTCTGTTACTCTGTTAATTACTTTTGCATTCCTTCAGTGAGGCACAAAAAAGAAACAAGCTCTAAACAGACATTTCCCACTAGAAGCAAATTCAGGAAATTTGTACTGCTAGATAATATTTCTAAAATTCTAGAAGAAACATATATGACATAGTATTTATATTGTTTAGATTTTAGTTCTATAGATAACATTGAAATATTTTTCAAGAAATGGAAATGTACTGGAAAATAGCATGGGAATATTTGGAAGGAGGAAGAGACATCAGGGAACCAAACCTACTAGCTCTCTCTTGAGGAGCTCCTGGCATACCCTCTAGCCTCGTCTCCACTTGCCAGTGCAAAGTATATTCCATGACTAGACTTGAAATGTAACAAAGGAGCAAAATTCTGGGAAGCTGTTATACTGTTTTCTGCTTTGTTGTTGCTATTGTCTATTGAAGCATAATTGACATTAAATATTATGGTAGTTTCAGGTATATGATATAGTGATATGACAATCAAATACAATATGAAATCATCATCACAAGTTCAATCATCATCCATTAGCATGCAAAATTATTACAGTATTATTGACTATATTATTTATGCTGTATATTGTATCCCTGTGACTTATTCACTTTTAACTGGAATTTTTGTACCACTTAATTACCTTCACCTATTTAGCTGACTCACTTGAAAGGACACTGATGTTGGGAAAGATTGAAGGTCGGAGGAGAAGGGGACAACAGAGGTTGAGATGGTTGGATAGCATCACTGACTCAATGGATGTGAGTTTGAGTAAACTCTGGGAGTTGGTGATGGACAGGGAGGCCTGGTGTGCTGCAGTCCATGTGGTCACAAAGAGTTGGACACAACTGAACAACTGAACAACTGAACTGATTGAGCCCAACCCCTGAATACCTTCCCCACCACACACCTCACAAACACAATCTGCTTTATTTAACTATGTTTATTTCTGATTCATTTTATTTAATTTTTAATATTCAATATAAATAAACAAACCAGTATTTGTCTTTTTCTGTCTGTCTCATTTCACTTAGCACTATGCCTTCCAGATCCACTTATGCTGTCAAAAATGGCAACATTTCATTCTTTTTTTTTTTCTTTTTGACTGAGTAAAGAGTCAGACATGACTGACAAACACAATATTCCTCTCTCTTTTTTATTAGTTTATCTTTCAAGGTATGTTTCAGTTGCTTCAATATCTTGCTTATTGTAAATAATGCTGCAATCAACATAAGGGTACATATATCTTTAGAAATTACTGTTTTTACTTTCTATTGGTAAATACTGAGATGTGGAATAACTGCACTGTATGTGTAATAGTTCTATTTTTAGTTTTTTGAGGAAGGTCCATTCTATTTTTCATCATGGCTGTACCAATTTAGTCTCCCACCAACAGTTAACAAGGGTTTCCTTTTCTTCAAGTTCTCATGAACACTTATTATTTATTGTCTTTTAGAGGATGACCACTCTGACAGGTGTGAGGTGATGCCTTATTGTGGTTTTTTATTTTATTTCCCTAATGATTGGTTAAGCTGAGCATTTTTTCACACATCAATTGGCTATTTGTATTTTTTTCTTTGGTAAAAGGCCCTCTGAGGTCCTATGCTCATTTTAAAACTATGTTGCTTGTTTTTTGATATGAAATTTTGTGATTTTTAAAATATAATTTGGATATTAACCTTTTATCAGATAATATCATTTGAAAATATTTTCTCCCAATGAAAAGATTGCCTTTGGTTTAGTTACTGGTTTCATTTTTTTTTTTTTTTCAGTATGATGTAGTCCTATTTGTTAAATTTTGTTTTTTTTTGTTTCCTTTGCCTGAGGAAACATATACAAAAAGTATTAAGAAGATCAATGTTAAAGAATATATTGCCAAATTTTTCTTTTAGTTTTATGGTTTTAGGTCTTATATTTGTTTCTTTAATCCATGTTGACTTTATTTTTGTGCATGGTGTGAAAGAGTAATCTAGTTTGGTTATCTTGGATGTCTCTCTCTGGTTTCCCAACACAATTTATTAAAAGGCTATTTTATTCCCCTAGTGTGCACTATTGCTTCCTTTGTTATAGATTAATTAACCATATAATTGTGGGTTCATTTCTCATTTCACTATTCTCTTCCATCAATATGTGTCTATTTGTCTATGATTCCCATACTCTTTTATTGACTGTAGCTTTGTACTATAGCTTGAAATCTTTCCCAAGATTGTTTTGGTTATTTTGGGTGTTTTGCATTTTCATACATTTTAGAATTCTAGTTCTTTGAAAAATATCATTGACAGTTTGATATTCTGTTAAAGCCATTATTGCTTTGGATAATATGAGCAACTTAACAAAATTAATTTTTATGATCTGTCAGTATAGTATATATTTTTATTTATTTTTATCCTTTTCAATTTCTTTTATCAATCTTAGTTACAGTTTTTAGACTATGCCTATCACCTCCTTGGTTAAATTTATAGGTGTCCACAACCACCCCCTTGTGTCAGGGTGGAAATTAGACACTGAAGAAACCAGCAAACAGAATAAGCTAAAACAGAGGGAACCTCCTTGGAAGTGACAGGTGCAATAGATTAAAACCCTGTAGTTGGTACCGACTATATAGGAAGGGGCCTATAGATCTTGAGAAATATAAGCTGGATCAAGGAACTATCTGAAAATGAACTGACCCCACACTGCCCACAACAACACCAGAGAAAGTCCTAGATATATATATTTTTTTACTATTTTTACTATCATTCTTTAATTTAATTTTTCAAGTCATCTATTACTCCTTTAATTTTCATTTTTATAGCCTACTACTACTTCACACACACACTCAAAACAGAGAGAGACCCTATTTTTTAAACCAAACTTTATAATATATATATTTCATAATTTTGTGGCTTTTTTTCTTTATATTGAATTTTTGAAAATCCAACCTCTACCCTAGATTTTTAATCTTTGCTTCTTGGTATTTTTTTATCAATTTTGTACCTTTAAGAACCCAATCTTCAGTACCCATTTTTACTTGTGAGCGAGATTCTGGCTTGACTGCTTTCTCCCCCTTTGGACTCTGCTTTTTCTCCACCAGGTCATCTATATCTCCTCCCTTCCCCTTTTCTTCTCTACCCAACTCTGTGAATCTCTTTGTGTGTTCTGGACAGTGGAGAGCACTTAGGGAACTGATTACTGGCTGGATCTGTCTCTCTCCTTTTGATTCCCCCCCTTTATCCTCCTGGCCACCTCTGTCTCCTTCCTCCCTCTTCTCTTCTCTGTATAACTCTGTGAACATCTCTAAGTGGTCCAGACTGTGGAGTGCACATAAGGAAGTGATTACTGGCTAGCTTGCTCTCTCCTCTTTTGATTCCACCTTATCTCATCCTGGTCACCTCTATCTCTCTCCTCCCTCTTCTCTTCTCCGTGTAACTCTGTGAACCTCTCTGGGTGTCCCTCACTGTGGAGAAATTTTTCATCTTTAACTTAGACGTTTTATCAACAGTGCTATACAGATGGAGAAGTCTTGAGGCTACTGTAAAAATAAGACTGAAAACCAGAAGCAGGAGGCTTAAGTCTAAATCCTGAGAACTCCTGACTCCAGCGAACATTAATTGACAGGAGCTCATCAAACGCCTCCATACAAACACTGAAACCAAGAAGCACCCAAGGGCCAACAAGTTCCAGAGCAAGACACACCACACAAATTCTCCAGAAACACAGGAACATAGCCCTGAGCTCCAATATACAGGCTGCCCAAAGTCACTCCAAACCCACTGACATCTCATAACTCATTATTGGTCATTTCATTGCACTCCAGAGAGAAGAAATCCAGCTCCACCCACTAGAACTCTGACACAAGATTCCCTAACCAGGAAACCTTGAACAAGCCACCCATATAATCCCACCCACAGTGAGGAAACTCCACAATAAAGAGAACTCCACAAACTGCCAGAATACAGAAAGGCCACTCCAAACACAGCAATATAAACAAGATGAAGAGACAGAGGAATACCCAGCAGGTAAAGGAACAGGATAAATGCCCACCAAACCAAATAAAAGAAGAAGAGTAGGGAATCTACATGACAAAGAATTCCAAATAATGATAATGAAAATGATCCAAAAACTTGAAAACAAAATGGAATCACAGATAAATAGCCTGGAGACAGGAAGTGAGAAGATGCAAGAAAGGTTTAACATAGATCTAGAGGAAATTTTTTTAAAAAGCCAATATATAATGAATAATGCAATAAATGATATCATAAACACTCTGGAGGGAACAAAGAGTAGAATAACAGAGGCAGAAGATAAGATTAGTGAGGTAGAAGATAGAATGGTAGAAATAAATGAATCAGAGAGGAAAAAAGAAAAATGAATTAATAGAAAAGAGGACAATCTCAGAGACCTCTGGGACAATGGTAAATGCCCTAACATTCGAATCATAGGAGTCCCAGAAGAAGACAAAAAGAAAGACCATGAGAAAATACTTGAGGATATAATAGTTGAAAACTTCCCTAAAATGAGGAAGGAAATAATCACTCAAGTCCAAGAAACTCAGAGAGTCCCAAACAGGATAAACCCAAGGTGAAACACCCCAAGACACATATTAATCAAATTAACAAAGGTCAAACACAAAGAACAAATTTAAAAGCAGAAAGAGAAAAACAACAAATAATGCACAAGGGGATTCCCATAAGGATAACAGCTGATCTTTCAACAGAAACTCTTCAGGCCAGGAGGGAATGGCAAAAAATACTTAAAGTGATGAAAGTAAATAACCTACAGACCAAATTACTGTACACAGAAAGGATCTCATTCAAATATGAAGGAGAAATCAAAAGCTTTACAGACAAGCAAAAGCTGAGAGAATTCAGCATCACGAAACCAGCTCTCCAACAAATGCTAAAGGATCTTCTCTAGACAGGAAACACAAAAAGGGAGTATAAACTGGAACCCAAAACAATAGGATCATACTTATCAATAATTACCTTAAACGTAAATGGGTTGTATGTCCCAACCAAAAGACAAAGACTGGCTGAATGGATACAAAAACTAGACCCCTATATATGTTGTCTACAAGAGACCCATCTCAAACAAGGGACACATGTAGACTGAAAGTGAAGGGCTGGAAAAAGATATTCCATGCAAGTAGAGACCAAAAGAAAGTAGAAGTAGCAATACTCATATCAGATAAAATAAACTTTAAAACAAAGGCTGTGAAAAGAGACAAAGAAGGACACTACATAATGATCAAAGGATCAATCCAAGAAGATATAACAATTATAAATATATATGCACCCAACATAGGAGCACTGCAATATGTAAGGCAAATGCTAACAAGTATGAAAGGGGAAATTAATAATAACACAATAATAGTGGGAGACTTTAATACCCCACTTACACCTATGGAAAGATCAACTAAACAGAAAATTAACAAAGAAACACAAACTTTAAATGATACAATAGACCAGTTGGACCTAATAGATATCTATAGGACATTTCATCTCAAAACAATGAATTTCACCTTTTTCTCAAGTGCACACGGAACCTTCTCCAGGATAGATCACATCCTGGGCCATAAATCTAGCTTTGGTAAATTAAAAAAAAAAAAAAATGAAATCATTCCAAGCATCTTTTCTGACCACAATGCAGTAAGATTAGATCTCAATTATAGGAGAAAAACTATTAAAAATTCCAACATATGGAGGCTGAACAACACATTGCTGAATAACCAACAAACCACAGAAGAAATCAAAAAAGAAATCAAAATTTGCATAGAAATGAAAGAAAATGAAAACACAACAACCCCAAACCTGTGGGACACTGTAAAAGCAGTGCTAAGGGGAAAGTTCATAGCAATACAGGCATATCTCAAGAACAAAGAAAAAAAGTCAAATAAATAACCTAACTCTACACCTGAAGCAACTATAAAAGGAAGAAATGAAGAACCCCAGGGTGAGTAGAAGGAAAGAAATCTTAAAAATTAGGCCAGAAATAAATGCAAAAGAAACAAAAGAGGCCATAGCAAAAATCAACAAAGCCAAAAGCTGGTTCTTTGAGAGAATCAATAAAATTGACAAACCATTAGCCAGACTCATCAAGAAACAAAGGGAGAAAATCAAATCAATAAAATTAGAAATGAAAATGGAGAGATCACAACAGACAACACAGAAATACAAAGGATCATAAGAGACTACTATCAGCAATTATATGCCAATAAAATGAACAACGTGGAAGAAACGGACAAATTTTTAGAAAAGTACAACTTTCCAAAACTGAACCAGGAAGAAATAGAAAATGTTAACAGACCCATCACAAGCATGGAAATTGAAACTGTAATGAAAAATCTTCCAACAAACAAAAGCCCAGGTCCAGACAGCTTCACAGCTGAATTCTACCAAAAATTTAGAGAAGAGCTAACACCTATCTTACTCAAACTCTTACAGAGAACTGCAGAGTAAGGTAAATTTCCAAACTCATTTTATGAGGCCATCATCACCCTAATACCAAAACCTGACAAAGATGCCATAAAAAAAAAAGAAAGAAAGAAAAGAAAACTACAGATCAATATCACTGATAAACAGAGATGCAAAAATCCTTAACAAAATTCTAGCAATCAGAATACAACAACAAGAGGGGGTATAGCTCAGTGGTAGAGCATTTGACTGCAGAATCCAACAACACATTAAAAAGATCATACATCATGACCAAGTGGGTTTTATCCCAGGGATGCAAGGATTCTTTAATATCTGCAAATCAATCAATGTAATGCACCACATTAACAAATTGAAAAATAAAAGCCATATGATTATCTCAATAGATTCAGAGAAAGCCTTTGACAAAATTCAACATCCATGTATGACAAAAACTCTACAGAAAGCAGGAATAGAAGGAACATACCTCAACATAATAATAGAGCTAACCAATTCATATAGTAAAGTTGTAGGATATAAAATAAACACTGAAATCTCTTGTATTCCTATACACTAATAATGAGAAAATAGAAAGAGAAATTAAGGAAACAATTCCATTCACCATTGCAATGAAAAATAAATAAAATAAAATACTTAGGAATATATCTACCTAAAGAAACAAAAGACCTATATATATAAAACTATAAAACACTGGTGAAAGAAATCAAAGTGGACACTAATTGATGGAGAAATATACCATGTTCATGGATTGGAAGAATCAATATAGTGAAAATGAGTATACTACCCAAAGCAATATATAGATTCAATGCAATCCTTATCAAGCTATTAATGGTATTTTTCACAGAGCTAGAACAAATAATTTCACAATTTGTATGGAAATACAAAAAAACCTCAAATAGCCAAAGCAATCTTGAGAAAGAAGAATGGAACTGGAGGAATCAACCTGCCTGACTTCAGGCTCTACTACAAAGCCACAGTCATCAAGACAGTATGGTACTGGCACAAAGACAGAAATATAGATCAATGGAACAAAATAGAAAGCCCAGAGTTAAATCCATGCACCTATGGACACCTTATCTCTGACAAAGGAGGCAAGAATATACAATGGAGAAAAGACAATCTCTTTAACAATGATGTTGCAAAAACTGGTCAATCACTTGTAAAAGAATGAAACTAGATCACTTTCTAATACCATACACAAAAATAAACTCAAAATGGATTAAAGATCTAAATGTAAGACAAGAAACTATAAAACTCCTAGAGGAGAACATAGGCAAAACACTCTCTGACATAAATCACAGCAGGATCCTCTATGACCCACCTCCCAGAATATTGGAAATAAAAGCAGAAATAAACAAATGGGACCTAATTAAAATTAAAAGCTTCTGCACAACAAAGGAAACTATAAGCAAAGTGAAAAGACAGCCTTCAGAATGGGAGAAAATAATAACAATGAAGCAACTGACAAAGAATTAATCTCAAAAATATACAAGCAACACCTGAAGCTCAATTCCAGAAAAATAAATGACCCAATCAAAAAATTAGCCAAAAAACTAAACAGACATTTCTCCAAAGAAGACATCCAGATGACTAACAAACACATGACAAGATGCTCAACATCACTCATTAACAGAGAAATGCAAACCAAAACCACAATGAGGTACCATTTCATGCCAGTCAGAATGGCTGCTAGCAAAAACTCTACAAACAATAAGTGCTGGAGACGGTGTGGAGAAAAGGGAACCCTCTTACACTGTTGGTGGGATTGCAAACTAATGCAGCCATTATGGAGAAGAGTGTGGTGATTCCTTAAAAAAACTGGAAATAGAACTACCGTATGACCCAGCAATCCCACTGCTGGACATACACTCCAAGGAAACCAGAATTGAAAGAGATACGTGTACCCCCATGTTCATCTCAGCACTGTTTATAATAGCCAGGACATGGAAGCAACCTAGATGTCCATCAGCAGATGAATGGATAAGAAAGCTGTGGTACATATACACAATGGAATATTACTCAGCCATTAAAAAGAATACATTTGAATCAGTTCTAATGAGGTAGATGAAACTGGAGCTGATTATACAGAGTAAAGTAAGCCAGAAAGAAAAACACCAATACAGTATACTAACATATATATATGAAATTTAGAAAGATGGTAATGATAATCCTGTATGCAAGGCAGCAAAAGAGACACAGAGGTATAGAATAGTCTTTTGGATTCTGTGGGAAAGGGCGAGGGTGGGATTATTTGGGAGAATGGCATTGAAATAGGTATAATATCATCTGTGAAATGAATCACCAGTCCAGGTTTGATGCATGATACTGAATGCTTGAGGCTGGTGCACTGGGAAGACCCAGAGCAATGGTATGGGGAGGGAGTTGGGAAGGGGTTCAGGATGGGGAATACGTGTACATCCATGGCAGATTCATGTTGATGTATGGCAAAACCAATACAATATTATAAAGTAATTAGCTTCCAATTAAAACAAATAAAGTTATATTAAATAATCTTTTTGATGCAATTATAATGGGATTAACTTTCTTAATTTGTCTTTCAAATAGATCATTGTTACTGCAGAGAAATTCCACAGAATTCTGAACATTTATATCCTACTACTTTTATGTTGTTCAGTCACTCAGTCGTGTCCTATTCTTTGCAACCCATGGAGTGCAGCATGCCAGGCTTCCCTGTCCTTCACCATCTTCTGCAGCTTGCTCAAGTTCATGTCTATTGAGTTGATGATGCCATCCAACCATCTCATCCTCTGTTTTCCCCTTCTCCTCCTGCCTTCAATCTTTTCTAGGACCAGGGTCTTTTCTAAAGAATCAGCTCTTTGCATCAGATGGCTAAAGTATTGGAGGTTCCTTCCAAAGAATATTCAGGATTTATTTCCTTTAGTATTGACTGTTTTGATCCCTTTGCAGTTCAAGGGACTCTCAAGAGTCTTATCTAACACCAAAGTTCAAAAGCATTAATTCTTTGGTGCTCAGATCTCTTTATGGTTCACCTCTCACATCCATACATGACTACTGGAAAATCCATAGCTTTGACTAGATGGACTTTTATTAGTAAAGCAATGTCTTTTTGTTTTTAATATGCTGTCTAGGTTTATCATAGTTTTTCTTCTAAGGAACAAGCATCCTTTAATTTCATGATTGGAGTCACCAATTACAGTGATTTTGAAGCCCAAGAAAATAAAGTCAATCACTGTTTCCACTGTTTCCCCAACTATTTGTCATGAAATGATGGGACAGGATACCATGGATACCATGACCTTAGTTTTTTGAATGTTGAGTTTCAAGCCAGTTTTTTCTTTCAATTTCATGAAGAGGCTCTTTTGTTCCTCTTCACTTTCTGCCATAAGAGTGATGTCATCTGAATATTTGAGGTTATTGATATTTCTCCTGGCATCTTGACTTCAGCTTGTGTTTCATCCAGCCTGGAATTTTGCATGATGTACTCTGCATATAAGTTAAATAATAGGGTGACAGTATGCAGACTCAATGTACTCCTTTCCCAATTTGGAACCAGTCCATTGTTCCATGTTCAGTTCTAACTGTTGCTTCTTGATCTGCACAAAGGTTTCTCAGGAGGCAGATAAAACAATCTGGTATTTCCATCTCTTGAAGAATTGTCCAGTTTGCTGTGACCCACACAATCAAAGACTTTATCATAGTTTTTTTTCTGGAATTCTCTTGCTTTTTCTATGATCCAGTGGATGTTGGCAATTTGATCTCTGGTTCCTCTGCCTTCTCTAAATCCAGCTTGAAATTCTCTGTTCATGTACTGTTAAAATGTTGAACATTACTCTGCTAGTATGTGAAATGAATGCATCTGTGAAGTAGTTTGAACATTCTTTGGTATTGTCTTTCTTTGGGATTGGGATGAAACTGATCTTTTCCAGTCCGAGACCACTGCTGAGATTTTCAAGTTTGCTGGCATAATGAGTGCAGCACTTTCACAGCATCATCTTTTAGGATTTGAAATAGCTCAGCTGGAGTTCCATCACCTAGCTTTGTTCATAGCTTTGTTCCACTAGCTTTGTTCCACTAGCTTTGTTCCTAGTGATTCTTCCTAAGGCCCACTTGACTTCACACTCCAGGATGTCTGGCTCTATGTGAGTGATCATACCATCATGGTTATCTGGGTCATTAAGATCTTTTTTGAATAGTTCTTCTGTATATAGTTGCCACCTCTTAATATATTCTGCTTCTGTTAGGTCCATACAGTTTCTGTCCATTGTTGTGCTCATCTTTGCATGAAATGTTCCTTTGATATCATTAATTTTCTTGAAGCGATCTCTTGTCTTTCCCATTCTGTTGTTTTTCTCTATTTCCTACAACTTTACTCAATTTATTTATTAGTTCTATTAGATTTTTGTTGACATCTGTAGCATTTCCTATATGTAGTGTCATGACATCTGTAAACAGCACAGTTTCACTTCTCTCTTCTCAATTTGAATAATATATATATATATATATATATATAGTCTAATTGCTGTGGCTAGGACATTCATTTCTGCATTGAATACAAGGCATGAGAGTGGAAATTCTTGCCATGTTGCTGGACTTAGAAGTACTTTCAGCTTTTCATCATTGAATATGATGTCAGCTGTGGGTTTGCCTTATATGGCCTTTATTATCTTGAAGTATGTTCCCTCTGGCTTCCCTGATAACTCAGTTAGTAAAGAATACACCTGCAGTGCAGGAGACCCTTGTTTGATTCCTCGGTTGGGAAGATCTAATGGAGAAAGGATAGGCTGCCCACTCCAGTATTCTTGGACTTTCCCTGTGTCTCAGCTGGCAAAGAATCTGCCTGCAATGTGGGAGACCTTGAGTTTGATCCCTGAGTTGGGAAGATCCCCTGGAGAAGGAAAGGCTATCCACTCCAGTATTCTGGTTTGGAGAATTCCATGGACTGTATGGGGTCACAAAGAGTCGGACACTACTGAGCGACTTTCACTTTCACGTTCCCTCTATGCCCACTTTGTTGAGATTATACATTATGAAAAAATGTTGAATTTGTCAACATATATTTTTTTGCATCTATGTTATATGAGGACTTAGAAGTACTTTCAGCTTTTCATCATTGAATATGATGTCAGCTGTGGGTTTGCCTTATATGGCCTTTATTATCTTGAAGTATGTTCCCTCTGGCTTCCCTGATAACTCAGTTAGTAAAGAATACACCTGCAGTGCAGGAGACCCTTGTTTGATTCCTCGGTTGGGAAGATCTAATGGAGAAAGGATAGGCTGCCCACTCCAGTATTCTTGGACTTTCCCTGTGTCTCAGCTGGCAAAGAATCTGCCTGCAATGTGGGAGACCTTGAGTTTGATCCCTGAGTTGGGAAGATCCCCTGGAGAAGGAAAGGCTATCCACTCCAGTATTCTGGTTTGGAGAATTCCATGGACTGTATGGGGTCACAAAGAGTCGGACACTACTGAGCGACTTTCACTTTCACGTTCCCTCTATGCCCACTTTGTTGAGATTATACATTATGAAAAAATGTTGAATTTGTCAACATATATTTTTTTGCATCTATGTTATATGCTTCTGCATCTCTATATTAGATGGCCTGCAAATTTCTTTCTTTTTCTTCATTTCATTTCTTTGGTGTCTTTGTCTGATTTTTTTATCAGTGTATGTTGGCCTGTTAGAATGAGTTTATATGTGTTCTTTCCTCTTCAAATTTCTTGGACAACTTGAGAAAAAAGCTATTAAATAGCCTTTAAATCTTTAGTAGAATTAACCCATGAAGCTATCTGGCCCTGGACTTTTAATTACTGAGAATTTTTTGATTGCTATTTTAATTTCATTGATGGCCATTGTTCTGTTCAGATTTTATAATTCTTCTTGGGTCAATTTTGGAGGATTATATGCTTTTAGAAATTTATACATTTCTTCAGGTTGTTCAATCTGCTGGCATTATTTTTGTGGTAATCTCTTATGATGTTCCTGTGGTGTTGGTTATAACTCTCTTTTTATGTATTTATTTTATTTTTGTATTTTGGCCTTCTTTCTTTTTTCCTTTATGAGTCTACCTAAGGTTTATATTTTCAAAGAAATTATTGCTAGTTTCATTGATCATTGCTATTTTTTTTAGTCTCTATTTTATTATTGCTCTGATCTTTGTTATTTCCCTTTTTCTACTAACTTTGTGCTTTTTTAAAAAAATATATATTCTTTTTCTAGTTTCTTTAGGTGTAAAATTAGATTATTTATTTGAGATTTTCTTTGTTATCTGAGGTAGGTCTGTATAGCTCAAAACTTCCCCTTTGCCAAGTTGCATAGATTTTGGAATGTTGTGTTTCCATTTTGATTTTTGTCACAGTATTTCTTATTGGCCCCTTTGATTTCTTCAGTGACCTCTGATTATTTGGTAGTATGTTGTTCAGATCTGGAGTGTTTGTGGTGTTTTTTTCCAGTTTGTTTGTTTTTTTCTCATAGTTGACTTCTAACATCATGAGAAACGCTGGGCTGGAAGAAGAACAAGCTGGAATCAACATTGCCGGGAGAAATATCAATAACCTCAGATATACAGATGACACCACCCTTATGGCAGAAAGTGAAGAGAAACTAAAAAGCCTCTTGATGAAAGTGAAAGAGGAGAGTGAAAAAGTTGGTTTAAAGCTCAACATTCAGAAAATGAAAATCATGGCATCTGGTCCCATCACTTCATGGGAAATAGATGGGGAAACAGTGGAAACAGTGTCAGATTTTATTTCTGGGGGCTCCAAAATCACTGCAGATGGTGACTGCAGCCACAAAATCAAAAGATGCTTACTCCTTGGAAGAAAAGTTATGACCAACCTAGATAGCATATTCAAAAGCAGAGACATTACTTTGCCAACAAAAGTCCGTCTAGTCAAGGCTATGGTTTTTCCTGTATGGATGTGAGAGTTGGACTGTCAAGAAGGCTGAGCACCAAAGAATTGATGCTTTTGAACTGTGGTGTTGGAGAAGACTCTTGAGAGTCCCTTGGACTGCAAGGAGATCCAACCAGTCAATTCTGAAGGAGATCAACCCTGGGATTTCTTTGGAAGGAATGATGCTAAAACTGAAGCTCCAGTACTTTGGCCACCTTATGCGAAGAGGTGACTCATTGGAAAAGACTCTGATGCTGGGAAGGATTGGGGGCAGGAGGAGAAGGGGACGACTGAGGATGAGATGGCTGGATGGCATCACGGACTCAATGGACGTGAGTCTGAGTGAACTCCGGGAGTTGGTGATGGACAGGGAGGCCTGGCGTGCTGCGATTCATGGGGTCGCAAAGAGTCGGACACGATTGAGCAACTGAACTGAACTGAATGGTATATACTGTTTATAGGTATAATATATTATACAAAGTAAGGGTACTAAGCAAGATTAAATTCAATCCACCATCCACTCTTTGCCTGGACCTGCTGTGCTAAGTGCGGTTTTTAAGAAGCTCTTTCTTCCGTATTTGTGGTTGACGTTCGTCTACTCCCAGCCTCCATCCCCTTAGGGTTAAACTGAGCCAGTCCCATCTCCAGTTCCGTCTGGCTTGATCTAACAACAGGATTGGATCTGCTGGTCATTTTCATCCCCGAAACACTTCCTCACTTAGCTTCTGAGACAGGCACATGCCTGTTTTCTCCCCAAACTCCTCTCCTTTTTTCTCCGTCCTTTGCTTGTTCCTCTTGCTGTTCTCTCTCAATGATGCAAGTTAAGAGAGTTTAAACCTTTGTTGTTTTCTTTTCTCTTTATACTGACACTACAGATATTCTCATTCTTTTCATGATTCTAAATACTACTTGTGAAGTGAAGTGAAGTCGCCCAGTCCTGTCCGACTCTCTGCGACCCCGTGGACTTACTACTTATATATTGCCAAATCCCCAATTCATATCTTTAGATGAGATTCTCTCCCAAATTCCAGATTCATATGACCTGCTGCTGCTGGTGGTGGTGGTGTAGTTCCTGAGCCGTGTCTGACTGTTGTGACCCCTGGACTGTAGCCCACCAGGCTCCTCTGTCCATGAGATTTTCGAGGCAAGAATGCCCATCATATGCTCCATCATATGCCCTACTGCCTATTAAACCTCTCTGTAGGTCTAACAGATATCTCAGACTCAGCTGGTTCAACTGCTCTCCACCCACCCAACACGTCCCCATCAGCAGACTGAAAGCGAAAGTCACTCAGTCATGTCCGAGTCTTTGTGAACCCATGGGACTCCACAGGCCAGAACACTCGAGTGGGTGGCATATCTCTTTTCCAGCAGATCTTCCTGACCCAGGAATCGAACTGGGGTCTCCTACACTGCAGGCGGATTCTTCACCAGCTGAGCTACCAGGGACGTCTTCATTGGTGTATCAGCTGATGGCAACTTCACCATTCCAGTGATTCTGGCCAAAAACCCTGGCATACCTTAGATTCTTCCTGGTCTCACACACTCTACTTCCTGGCCATCAAGAAATCTCAGCATGAGAGGGTAACAGGCAGGAAGGCCAGGGGCCTCCAAACGGAGGAAACAGCCGGCAAGTGTCAGACATTTTCTCTCTCTTAAGCAGCAGGAGGAAACTAGCGATATTTTTTCCTTCTCTATACAAATTTAAAAGGTTTCTCTTAAAATTCTGTGACATCTGATATCACCTGAAGTTAACCACTGTCTTTTTCTTATGGAAATGTTTGTCTTAAGCTATGCTAATGTACTATGCATCCACCCCAAACTCTGTCTTCAAGTTGGTTCCACCTTTTGGGCTCAGAACCTACTTGATAAACCAGTATGTTATACTCCTATATTGTTCCTCTAATCTATGTAAATGAAACTTTTTGTATGGTGACCTGCCCTTCTTCAAGATTCAAGTTAATCACTTTATGGCCCAAGATAAACCATTTGGAGCCAAGGTTATCCCAAAATACATCTTATGGGTGAGGGGCCTGGTGCCATTCTAAGTTAACAGGCTGCTGGTGACTATATAACATCCAGCTGAAGGCTAGCAGGCGGGTACTCTTTCTACCCTCTTCTGATCCTATGTCAGAAGCTTTCTCTATCTCCTTTATACTTTAATAAAACTTTATTACACAAGCTCTGAGCGATCAAGCCTCGTCTCTGGCCCCGGATTGAATTCTTCTCCTCCGGGGGCCAAGAATCCCGGCGTCGTAATTCAACAACGACCTTTCAAGCACTAATATCAAACTAGACTGTAAAATCTGACTACACCATACAACCTACTCTGCTATGCTATGGTCTAAACCAATGCCATCTCTTGCTGGGGTTAACGCAACAGCTTCCTAACTGATCTCCATGTTTCTAGGGACTTGTCCCACCATAGGATTATCATGCTTGGCAAAGGGCATGACTTTCTCAGAGAACTCAGGCCATGTCACCTTCCACTCAAAGCTCCCAGTGACATGTGCTTCACTGGGAGGAGCCACAGCCCTTACAACAGGGCCCTGTGCCAGGCACGAGCTGCACAGCCACAGCCCTTCCTCCAGATGGCCGTTCCATGTCCTCCTTTCCCACAACTCTTTCCTCACTCGCTCGACACACCCCCACACACCTCCTTCTGTTCACAAACAGCCCAGGCATATACCCCCCGAGGGTCTTACCACTGGCTGATCCCACTACCTGGAGATCTCCTTCCTGGGTATCGTTTAGGTCACATTCTCCCTTCCTTCCCCTCTGACTCCACTGCCACCTTCTCAGCGAGGCCTCTCCTGATTCACCTGAGTACAAGTCCAGGCTCCTCCCGACCTCGTCTGCTGCTCTCGTCCTCTCCTGCTCCTCCGTCCTCCCCTCCCGCTCCTCTGTCCTCCTCCCCTGCTCCTCCGTCCTCCCCTCCCGCTCCTCCATCCTCCCCTCCTCCCGCTCTCGTCCACCTGTAACTTACCACTATTTAATGCATCCATGCATGTTCTACTTGTTTACTTGTTGTCACCTGCCTCCCTAAGGGAGAAATTTTTGCCTATTTTGCTAATTTGCTGGATTTCAACACCTAGATAGAACAATACCTGGATCTCAGACCTTCAATCAATACTTGCTGAGTGAGTGGAAAAAAAAAATATAAAAAATCTCCATAACTGCATATGTGAATAGTTGGTGCACAGATTCTGCTGTATCATCTTCTGTATTTTCATTACATTTTAAATATTATATAGTATAAAAAATTTAATGAAATTTGGAAAATACAGGCATTTATCAAGCACATTTATGCAATGCTAATATTCCAGGGTGTCTGTTGCTAAATTCCTCTTAGGATTTTGAAAGTCCCTGACATTTAGAAAATAGATGAAAATAACTTATTTATAGATATATGTGTTATATCTATAGATTAATATATCCTATACTAATACAGGACAATAATTTGACTAAATACTTTTAAGTAAATGAAGAGAGGGGATGGGACCCAGGTCTTCTGCACTGCAGGTGGAGCGTGCCATTCGAGTCACCAGGGAAGCGCGTTTCAACACAGTTTAACAAAGAGAATATACAGCAGAAGTTTCTCTGGAAAGAATCTCAACTCAAAAGTTGTCCCCACTAGTCCTGTGATGTGATTTTACACCTGTCTACTCAAGCTGTGCACTGAACCGGCCTTAAGGTAAGAAATACTGCTGTGAATAAATCTTGCCTGAGCCAGTAAATGTCCACCATAAGAAAAGTTATTAAGGGACCTGTGAGGCAGACACCTGAGGAAAAAGCCGTCTGTGTCTGCCTCCCCCTTCTCCCGTCTGAGGGCAGGAGACCTGCTCTGACATCTGATGGAAAAAACCTTTACAAAGGTTTGCTTTACAAAGCTGTATAAAACCTTCACAAAGCTAAAGCTTACATTTCCGTATCTGAATACCGTGTACTATTGTTTGAGTAGAGGAAACACTCCGGTTTATAGGTCTTCTATTTTCCCAGCACATCCATCTCAATATTTACCTTAAAATAACTAAAATTATCCAAGAGTCACAAGGTTGGCAAATGACTACAGGACTCACTGACAGAGACCTAACGGGCTGCTTGGGAGCACGCGCAAAGGGAAGCAGTCGCGAGTGGACGCCGCCGCAGGCCCGTCGGGCGGGGACACGAACACTGCCTGGGAGCTGCGCATCTGCCCCTCGCGCAGAGCAGCCCCTGATGAGCCCTGAACCTCACCAGGCATCCGGGATCTGCATGGCGTAACAGCAGAATTCCGCAAGCGACATCACTAACTAGGTGTTTATCAGAGAAAGAGGTCATTTAAAACTTTCCTACAAATAAGGGTATTGAGGGAGAATGATGTACGATCCTCAATCCTATGTTTTGATTTTGCTCACAGTAATTTGAAATCTGAATACATACATGCCTCTTTAAGTGGAAACTGATACTATATCGTGGTTTACACTTTAAAAAGTACTTCCATGAGCATCACTTCACTGTCTCCAGATGAAGACACTATTTTATACACAGAAACAAAGACTGAGGGGGCTACTGACTGGCCTGAGGTGACAGAGGCGGGAAGCAGAGCCCAAGAAGGATCCTCGGACTGCAACACGTGCCCTTTCCACCACACTAAAGATGCCTCTTCTATGTGCAAAGAATTAATGAATGAATGACATTATCTGAACTGGGCAAAGATTACATTTTTCTATTTCCTGGAAAGAAAAAAATTCTATAGAACTTTTTAATAGCTACCATGGAGTGATTTATAATTAACTTAGCTGGCGTCTGCCTCCAATGCGGGAGACCCGGGTTCAATCCCTGGGTCGGGAAGATCCCCTGGAGAAGGAAATGGCAATCCACTCCGGTATTCTTGCCTGGAGAATCCCATGGACAGAGAAGCCTAGTACATTACAGTCCACGGGGTCGCAAAGAGTCGGACACAACTGAGCGACTTCACCTTCACCTTCACCTCTGTTTTAAATGTCAGGATGTCATTTTTCTTCCAGTTTTATTTATCTACCTGAGGATTCATGTTAATAACCTATTGTGAATCTTTCAAATACTCAATGTTAAATTATGAAAACACAGAATGCATATACCATATTTAAGTACAGTGTAATTAATAACACATGAATATATTGCCTTGACATTATTTTCTTATAAACAGGTAAGAACAGATGCCCTTTTAGAAAAATGCCTTTAAAGTCTTCAATGTTCAGTTCAGTTCAGTCGCTCAGTCGTGTCCAACTCTTTGTGACTCCGTGAATTGCAGCACGCCAGGCTTCCCTGTCCATCACCAACTCCTGGAGTTCACTCAGACTCACGTCCATCAAGTCCGTGATGCCATCCAGCCATCTCATCCTTGGTCATCCCCCTCTCCTCCTGCCCCCAATCCCTCCCGGCATCAGAGTCTTTTCCAATGAGTCAACTCTTCCCATGAGGTGGCCAAAGTACTGGAGATTCAGCTTCAGCTTCAGCATCATTCCTTCCAAAGAAATTCCAGGCCTGATCTCCTTTAGAATGGACTGGTTGGATCTCCTTGCAGTCCAAGGGACTCTCAAGAGTCTTCTCCAACACCACAGCTCAAAAGCATCAATTCTCTGGCACTCAGCCTTCTTCACAGTCCAACTCTCACATCCATACATGACCACAGGAAAAACCATAGCCTTGACTAGACGGACCTTAGTCAGCAAAGTAACATCTCTGCTTTTGAATATGCTATCTAGGTTGGTCATAACTTTTCTTCCAAGGAGTAAGCGTCTTTTAATTTCATGGCTGCAGTCACCATCTGCAGTGATTTGGAGCCAAAAAAAATAAAGTCTGACACTGTTTCTACTGTTTCCCCATCTATTTCCCATGAACTGATGGGACCGGATGCCATGATCTTCATTTTCTGAATGTTGAGTTTTAAGCCAACTTTTTCAGTCTCCTCTTTCATCAAGAGGCTCTTTACTTCCCCTTCACTTTCTGCCATAAGGGTGGTGTCATCTGCTTATATGAGGTGATTGATACTTCTGCCGGCAATCTTGATTCCAGCCTGTGCTTCTTGCAGCCCAGCGCTTCTCATGATGTGCTCTGCGTATAAGATGAATAAGCAGGGTGACAGTACACAGCCCTGACGTGCTCCTTTCCCGTCTTCAATGTTACAACTGCATACTCACTACCTAGCAGACTGACCCATAGCAGGACCTGGAAAAGTGTTTGCTGAGTGGACCCTTTTTTTTTTCTTTTCAGAATTTCAAATTCTGTGTTGAGAAAATATATCAGTAAAAGAACCAAATTTGTAAATTGTTCATTATCATATGAAATGTTATTACAGCTTCTAAAATCAATTTTATCCACTACACAATTTAGTTAGCAAGCTGCCATCTAGAAATTATATGACGTAGTGATGAATACCTCTAAAATCGAGGCTTACGAGGGCAGGAATTTGTTATGTTCGCTCCAGTACTCTTGCCTGGAAAATCCCATGGACGGAGGAGCCTGGTGGGCTGCAGTTCATGGGGTTGCTAAGAGTCGGATACTACCGAGCATCTTCACTTTCACTTTTCACTTTCATGCATTGGAGAAGGAAATGGCAACCCACTCCAGTGTTCTTGCCTGGAGAACCCCAGGGACGGGGAGCCTGGTGGGCTGCCATCTGTGGGGTCGCACAGGGTCGGACACGAAGCAGCAGCAGGACTTCTAGAGCCCAGCACAGACCTGGCACACAGTAGTACTCACCAAATATTTGTTAAATATTAAATTAGTGAACACACAAGGATCCCCCAGCAGTCCAGTGTTTAAGACTCGGTGCTACCACTGCAGAGGCTGTGGGTTCAGTCCTGGTCGGGGAACTAAGATTCCCCACAGCACACGGTGCAGCCAGCAACGAACAGAAAGCAACTGTACAGACAGGTAAGTAGTAGGCCACGAACAGAAGCTTCAGACCCGTGGGAGGGAGGGTCCAGGGGGAGGGACACGAGAATTCCTACGGCTGACTCATGTTGACGTATGGTAGAAACCAATACAAGTTTGTAAAGCAATTGTCTTCCAGTCAAAAGAAATAAAATCAAAAAATAAAAAAGACTTGTCAAACAAAGTAAAATCCTGAAAATTAAATAGAAAAATACATTTCCTAGGTTCAGCGAAAGCAGAATTTGTAATAGACGAAACAGTGATAAACTAAAGGAGAAGTGGGTTTGGGTGGGGGATGGTGATTCAGTTTTAGAAACGCTGAGCTTACGCGGTCAGGAGAGTCAGGGGAGACGCACCAGCGGCGGGTCATGCATCCTGAGGGAGCAAGGCGGGGAGTGTGGAGCCGCAGTGGCCAGGATGGGGGGGGATCTCCAGCTCCACACCACCAGGCAGTCAAGTCAGCTGAGGACTCGACAATACCCAGAGTGGAAGTCAGCACTGGCCGTGGCAAGAACAGGCTCAGTCAACTGGTGGGAGGTGCGAGTCTCACTGGAGTAGGTCAGGGAGTGAGTGACAGGCAGGCACTTGTACAAATACAAAGGAATACACAAGACCAGAGCTGAAAGGGAATGCAGGATTCTGAGACTGTTCGCGGTTTACCACTCAGTCCATCCACCCATCCATCTCTCCCTTTTAAAAAATTTAAGACAAGGGAGACTAGGCTTAAATGGTGACAGGAACCGTCCAAGTAGAAGAAGAAAAAGGTAGAAAAGGAGAGGGGTCAGTCAGAGACAAAGATGCGTAACCTCTCTCCGTAAACTGGCAACCAAGGAGGAAACCCTTCAAAGTGAAGCTTACACTGAAAACCAAGGAGGCAGCAGAGCAGCACACGAAACAACAGCTCATTCCAAGAAAGACGGCACTTTGACATGTCAGGCCGACACATGAGACCAAAAGGAACGCTAGCTAACCGAAACAGAAATCGCTGGATGGGAGTATTGTCGAGGTGCAAAAGGTCCAGACGGGGAACCCGGACGAGCAGATGCAGGTGGAATCAGGAGAGCACAGGATCGTTAGACGAGTTTTAATAGGCTCATTCAATTGAGGTTTCGGGGACTCAGAAAAAGCAGCTTCCTCCTTGAGCCCTGAGAACTAAACCTAAAGCCTAGCAGAGTGGTACCGTCCTCTTCAGCTAAGAGCAAGAGTAAGCTGGTCGTCTGAGGGAAAAACAGAGATGGAACCGTCACGTTCAGTAACACATGGCACTAACGCGGAACTACACAAAACGCAGCTAGGGTGCATTCGGTGATAACCAGGGAATCCATGAGCTGCCTCTTCACTCCACACTGAATCCCATATTTCATTTTTGGACCTAAACAAAAGATTCAAACATTGGCATCCAGTAAGAATTCCCTTCATTCCCTTGAGGAGCAGCTGCTGACGTGTCCAGCAAAAAACACAGCCTCCCTTGTGAAACGTGACCCAGCTGATTCAGTTACTCAGCGGCTCTGACTCATTTGTATTAAGGCCCAGTAACTCTGATCATGCTTGATTTTTATTTATTTTTGCTTTGGTTTCTAACAAAAAGGGCCAAAGTCTGTTTCTGCCATTTGTCAAACGACCAGAAACACAGGATTGACTCAGTGACTCTTTTGTCGTTGTATCACCAGGACCTAGCCTGAAGACTAGCAGATAGAAGGCTCTCAACAAATAGAGTGAACGAGTAAACATATGAATGGTTCCACGGAGAGAGGAAAGAGCGATCACCAGATCTCTCTGTGGGGGGAGACGGGGGTCCTCCATCTTCACATGCCAGGATCCTCTGCTCTACTGAAGTCGCCAGAGCCCTTCTCAGAATGTTTCTGAACATACAGTAGGACAGAGCAAACTAAGACAGACACTGAAGCCAAAACAGAAAGGCAGAGTGCGACACCGCCTCGAACGTGCTTCTGTGGCCAAGGCTGTGGTTAAGCCTCAGGGGCCACTCGGGAGGTCTGGCCGGACCACCTCACGGGCAGAACCCCAGGGGCCAGCACCTGCAGACTGCTGTGCTCAGAGAGGGGTCCCCCCCACTCTTGTCTCCGAGTACGGGGGCGGCAGAGGCCACGGCAGTCCCACGGTGAGGGTCCGTCCTCCAGCTGCCTCCTGGCATCGCCGGTGTCCTCGCCCTCCCCCGTGGCCCTCGTCCCCAAGTCCAGTCTGCCTGCTTAGTCTTCGCAGCTCTCCACGAGGGTCAGGAGAGCAAGGCTTCTGTGCAGCAGTGCAGACACGGGGTCTGGCAGGGAAGGCATCTGTTTCTTACGTAGATTTTCAATAGGTCCTCTTGTGTCCTGCACGCCTGTGATGAGGACTAATCCCTGAGCCTTTCTGGGGGTCAGGGTGCAGATCAGCCTGCCTTGGAGCTTCTCCTTGTTGCTGGCTTAGGATTCAGATGCTTCAGGGGTGGAAACTGACAGAGACTAGTGTTTCTGCCATCCACTTCCCAGAATCTGGTGCTGTTTTCCTCCCGCCTCCTACCACATTTTTTCTTTCTTCTACAAAAGAGGGTTTATTGGGAATTAACAAAGAATTGCAATTTGGGACTCATACCTATTGTGAGCCACAAGAAAATCCTCAAGCAGAGTGTAGCACAGACTGTGTTCATTGAGGGAAAAGGCAGTTTTGAGGCCACGGCGAGCCCAGTGTCCATAGCTTCTCACTGGCTGGGTCACGAGCCTTTCACTGGCTGAGTTCTTGCTAAGAAAACAGACACATCTCCTCCTTCCTCTTGTCTTTGTTTAAAACTCCCCCTCTGGCCTCCTAACAGGACTTAACTGAGGTTCTTGGTTGGTTGGTTTGTTTTTTCCCCAAAATGTCCCCCTTTTGAGTTGGACCTTTCCCCAAAAGCACCACTGGTCCTCAGGTTTTCATCTCAGTGATCCTCTCTCCCTTCTGCGTGCATGCCTGTTCCACTCCTTTCCTTTCACTTGTAGGGGAGCCTGGTGGCTGCCGCCTATGGGGTCGAACAGAGTTGGACATGACCAAAGCGACTCAGCAGCAGCAGCCGCAGCAGGTTTAGTGAGGAAATGCAGCAGCAGCAGCAGCAGCAGGTTAGTGAGGAAACTCAGCAGTAGCAGGGAGAGTTTATTAAGGAAACTCAGCAGCAGCAGAAGCAGGGTCAGTGAGGAAACTCAGCAGCAGCAGGTTAGTGAAGAAACTTAGCAGCAGCAGCAGGGAGGGTTAGTGAGGAAACTCAGCAGCAGCCGCAGCAGGTTAGTGAGGAAACTCAGCAGCAGCCGCAGGGTTAGTGAGGAAACTCAGCAGCAGCCGCAGCAGGTCAGTGAGGAAACTCAGCAGCAGCCGCAGGGTTAGTGAGGAAACTCAGCAGCAGCCGCAGCAGGTCAGTGAGGAAACTCAGCAGAGCCGCAGGGTTAGTGAGGAAACTCAGCAGCAGCCGCAGCAGGTCAGTGAGGAAACTCAGCAGCAGCCGCAGGGTTAGTGAGGAAACTCAGCAGCAGCCGCAGCAGGTCAGTGAGGAAACTCAGCAGCAGCCGCAGGGTTAGTGAGGAAACTCAGCAGCAGCCGCAGCAGGTCAGTGAGGAAACTCAGCAGCAGCCGCAGGGTTAGTGAGGAAACTCAGCAGCAGGGAGGGTTAGGAACAGGGTTTACTGAGGAACAGGGTTAGTGAGGAAACCACCACGAGCACACTCCATCCCTCACATTTTTTAAGTCGCTGCTAAAATTTTAAACAAAGAAGAAAAGTTTGAAAAACCGAACTTTGAAGTAAATTCCTCAAAAGTTCATCTGATCTGCTTTGTAACTATGACTTTCCTGTCAAAGATAACTAACATGTTGTTATACCCTCAGGCTCACGAAGGTGGAGACCATTCCCCCTTCATCTGTCCCTGTATCACCCAATACCTAGCACAGTAGAGGAGGTCAAGGAAAATTCATTCATAAGTGACTGAATGAGATAGATATGATTAAAAAAAGAAAACTGGGATCCTTGTTTTCATACTTTTAGTACTTATCTAATTCACCTAAGACTGTTTTGGAAATATTCTAAAAAGTAAACAATCAGAAATGGGTACACCTAATCTAGAACCCAAGATGTGTTTCACAACAACGAAGTCCTTTACTACAAAAATTTTGCTATAACTGCGTATAACAAAGTTTCTTGGACAGAAAAGAACTGGCATTCAAGTTTACTTAGCTCTCTTGAAAGACTAGTAGTATAAAACGTGCTTTCAATTTATAATTGCTATATAAATAGTATTTAATTACAACTAAAAATGTATAATTTTAAATGTTATTAAATAAATCTGTGATAATAAGTTTTAATCAATACTTAAAATGCAGAGCCCTCCATATTTAAAATCTGTACCTCAGTTACTACATTTTAATTTGTATGAGCAAAAAACCACAGCAAGTTTATTAAAAACTAGGTCTAGTGAGTAGATCCTCACTATTTTTGTCAAATGTGCTTGAAGGGCCATAACAACAGGTCCCACTGTGTGCGTGTGGTGTAAACTGTGCGCGTTGCTTTGTGATGCTTTCGTTTTGGCCGCACTGCAGGCAAGCGTGTCTCAGTTCCCAAAACAGGGATCAAATGGCATCCCCTGCACTGGAAGCAGGGAGTCTTAACACCGGAACCACCAAGAAAGTCCCCAATTTGTAATTTTTCATTGGCTATTATCTAAAAGTTATGATTCTCCTAAAAGGCCCAGAGGGTTATTAAAAAATTTCAGTCATATTTTCCGGAGAAAGTAAAGTGTGTAATTTGGTTTTGTAATTCCAATACATCCATGGAATGGTTACTTCTAACAGGACGCTTCCACGGTAATTTCGAACTAAAAACCTTACAGTCATTCATATCAAAATCTCCCTCTGGGCAAACTTGGACAAAAGTCCACGATTTGTCTAGTACTATCCCATTAAATGCTGCGTCTACAGCTAATTTTCATCACTGTTTACACTCTGCTTCACTAACTTCAAATTAAAATGCAACACTCACCTCGTCAGCCACAAACTCCTTACTCAGACCAAAGTCGGTCAGCACCACGTGGCCATCAGAGTCAAGCAGAATGTTCTCAAGCTTAATGTCACGGTATATAATCCCCAACTGTAAAGACAAACAAAGATGCATTTTAAAATAACAGTTTTCAAAAAATAAATTAGCAAAGTCTTTATTATGAACCTTGAAAACAAACCAGAAAAGGCATTCCCCCGCTCAGGGCGCTGTGAAGACTCCTGCCACAGGCAGAGCAGGTCTAAGCTCCCCCTCCTCCTTGCTTATCTGCTGGGCTCCTTGGGCCTCTGGAGCCACGCTCCCCATAACGAGGCGCACTTCTGTTTAACTAGCTTCTCTGGGGTCTGCCTTGACGACTGTTCCTTCCTGGGTTCCTCTTCGTGATGGATTTTATCCTCCCTTCAGAGGATCTTCAGGGGCTTTCTTAGCCAACTCAGTCCATCATTTCTTAACAGCTTCACGAAGGCCTTCCTGGCTAACCAGTTCCTGCACTGGCCTTTTTTTTTCCCCCAAAGATCACCTATGATCACACTGTACTTTTCTAACTATCCCTCCATTTTGTTCTGTATGTAAGTTTCATTGTAAAACATCTTAATTATACGACATAAATAAATCTGCCCAAGTTATACAAGCAGTGCTTGACTCCCCGTTTCCTGTCATGTCAGCCTGGAATGAGTGCTTTTAAACTTTTTATACTGAGCATTAGCAAGCTTAAGACTGTGTGCTCTCATCAACACCAAGTATACGAAAAAGAAGATCCTTGATACTTTTTAAAATTTAAAGATTATACAAGTAAAAACACCAGGCATTTTCTTTCAAGACCCCTTCCCCCCATATCGTAAGGCATGACTGTGTGAATGCACTCTCTGCTGAAGTATCTCTCGACTCGAAGCCCACAGCACCTAACAACCAGTACGGCTTTCTGTTTTTCAAACAGCCTCTTCGGAAAAGATTTTAGGAATAAGGCATTTACTACCTGCTTTACCACAACAGTTCCAAGTAAACGCCCCGTTTTTGTCTCTCCTGAGAAATTCAAAATTCAAAATTAGCATGCCGAAATTAACATTTCTGGCTTCATGCTATATTTCTTTGTGTTTCTCTTTTTATAAGGTAAGATTAAGAGAAACTGGACGAAGATCTAATCTTTACACTTTCCATGTCAATTACATTTATATCTGGTATCATCATTTTCTCTACCTCTCTGTTTCTGATTACCTTGTTTTAACAATAATGAAAGTTGATGGATTTTCCCTTTAATAAACAGAATTAACAGTTTCCATACAAATTAAAAACAGTTTACTAGCTTCTCTGTTGGAGCTTTGCATTTGGTGTTTACGCTTTTATCTATGGTGGTTTCCACCATCATTTTTATGTTATAAAAATTACATCCGATTCCTCTAAGCATAAAGCAAAGCTTTCAGCCTATTCCTAGGCCCAATCTGATATGTGTGTTATATAATACATATATACATAATAACGTGTGTGTGTGTGTATCCCACAAAAATAACTAAAGGCATAAAGCTCACCTCCACACCATGGGCTCTGTCGGAAGGAGCGTGGACGCTCTTCCCACTCTTCAGATGAGCACTGAAGCCGCACCTGAGCCCCCTCGCTTTACCTCCCTGCAGCCCTGCGCCCCAGGGCCACCGTCTGCCCCTCCTGTTCCTCAGCCTTTCCTTCACGCCCCTTGGGCCTCCTGTTCGGACCCCGTCCCCACCTCCCTGCCCACGCTTCTGTCTGGCCCAGACTCACCCATCTCTTCATCCTTTCCTTCCAGCATCTTCTCACCTTTCCTTGCAGCCTCTCCCATCCACTGCTTCCATCCTGCAACCCCAACCTCCCTGCCCCTTTACGAGGTGCACCTTCCCTCCTTTCTCTCCGCTCTTTCTGTGCTGCATAGCCAGCTCTCCCATCTCTTCTCATCTGTGATCTAGCTTAGAGCATGGACATGCAACAAGGGGAAACAGGCACTTTATGGCGCACTCACACCATCCAAATGTAGTGACTCGGGTCACGCTCCTTGTGGTCTCACACAGCTACGATGAAGAATGTTCTAGTACTTTCTACTTCTCAGGCACACACAGACCTAATCCACACGATGACTGTTTGCTTCTACAATAATCGTCCTCATTAAAAAAAGGTTTTAGTCAAAATATCTTGGATCAAGATTAACAGTATATGAAATAATATTTTTTTAAAGTTTAAGCTGATTTTACAGAATTCAAACTCACATACATACATGAATACCACTTAAAAGTTTTTAGTAACTGAGCTTATGTCAATGAAGGTCATGGAGTGGGAGGGATGGAGGGGAGCAAGAGAGGACCTCAGGGCAAAACAAACGAAAAGAGAGCCAGAGTCGGCAGTGGGATAGCTGGGTCTGTAGGTAAGTGCTTCTTTCAATTATCTCAAGCTAATAGGGAAACATACCCTGAAGAAATGCGGGCAGAGTCTGCAGTGGAGTAAGTCACAATTAGGAATACATATTATGACTTGTGGTTTAATCTTAAAGGTTACTTTAAGAATAATTTTATTTTAAAATTCTAATGATACTGTGTAATAAGCATTAGGATTTTTCATGAACAAAACCAAAAAAAAAAAGTCTCAGGTTCTACTTTTTTAATCTGCATCCTAGGAACTACAAAAGGAGAGAAAGACTTTTAAAGAGGGAAGGAGGAAAGTGAAAAATTGCTTGTGGTCTGTAAAAAGTGCCTCCACCATCTCCACTAAGACAACGACAGGTCAACACATTAGCTCTCTTCATTCCATCATCACCTCAGTTAACAGATTTTTCAAAAGACAAATCCCGGAAGTGGAGCGTCTTACCTTGTGGAGGTGTCCGAGGGCAAGCACGATCTCTCCCGCATAGAGCTGCACCTCGCGCTCTGTGAAGCGCTCCCTCTGAGAAAGATGAGTAAAAAGCTCTCCACCATTTATATAATCTAAAAACGAAATATAGTTTTTCTGTCTTTGACTTGTATTCATAAACTAAAGGAAGTATTTCCTTTTAATCACTTTGGATTAACCATAAGGCACTAATTTTAATATATTATTTTGGCAGAATTCTTAGTATATAGTTTCATATAGAAAATATTACTAAATTTATATAAATACAGTTTTAGAAGTTAATGACTACCCTAAAATGCAATCAAATGAATTAGCATAGAATACTATTAAAACTATTATGTGAAATCTGCATATATTGAAATAATTTTCCCAAATGCAGCATATCAGAAACCTATGCCATCACCATACAATCTTAACTTCCTGTAGAGTACCAAATCACCAACCACTACAGTAACTAAAGTAAAATGAACGGAGTAAAACAAACAGAAATCCAAGCCATTGCTTTGTAGTAATGGCCAGTCACTTTTTTAAAGCAGATTCCCTGTTTTTCAGAATTGTCTGGAAAGTTCTTCCAAAACTGTGTATTAAGTAGCAGGTAGCCTTCTTATTGCGCCATATAACTCAAAAGTAAAAGCAGGAGTACATAGCTGAATCAAACCTGAGATGAAAAGATGCCCATTTCCCTTTCAATTCGCCCTTTTTATCCCACGAGGAATAATGAAGTAAGAGACAAAAAAGTTACAGTGAAAAATAAACAAGGAGCTGAATAACAACAAGCCACAACAGAGTTCATAATCGGCTCTAAAGTGCCATTTACTGATAAAGTGCTAACGCTCTGATCAGAAAGTAACTATTACCACCTTCGAGAGCATTTGTGTGTGAGAAACAACACACGCCTAGAAAACAGCTGCAGGCGTGATTACAAACGCCGAGAGGACAGGCTGAAAAAAGCACACATCCCAGGGACACTCATGTGCCAAGTTTACCACACTTTGACCAAAGACCAAAGGAAAATCTTCACAAACTCACAGATTTTTATCTTGCCCATTTAACTTTAAATTCCAAACAGCAGCTTCCACAGAATGAAAGGGCTCTAAAAGCTGGTTGCGTCGCAACGTATTTTACAAAGCACAAGAGAGCAAAAAGCAGTGTCCTCCTAAGACTTCTGTATTTTGCCAGATACTTCCTATTTCTGCACTTAATTACATCCTAACACGAACTAATTATTAAAAAGGTGTAAATGAACACGGCGTTCCTGCAAACTAACAATGAGTATTTTCTGCCTTTAAGTAGTTACTTATTTAAAACTGCTTCCACAGTTTGTCATGGCCCAGAAGTAGGTGTTCGTAGGTCAGCTGACCAAATGACAAGCTCCTAGCACCCATGAATGTCCTATTCCGTTATCTCTTTAACCAGCTCTCAAGCAGAGTGGATTAGTTCCTCCTATGTTACCCACTGTACTTACTAAGACTTATCTTGCTGCACTGCAAATGTCTGCATACCTTCTTTCTCTGCTACATTCTGAGCCTTTTAAAGTCAAGATCAATGTATTCATCTTAAAAAATCCAGCAAGTGCTTCCATGCAGTATGCACTCAACAGATGCTTAGTGCTTTATTAACTAAACACAAATCCTTTATACGGGAATAAATACTGGAGTCTGAAATCATCACTCTGAACTCAAAGGCAAGTGGGTTGTGGGGGAAAAAAAAAATCAAATGTACTCCTGTCTCTGAGGCAACTTGATATAATCCAAAGAACTTAGGCTTTATAATCAAGAGACCTGAACCAGGTCCCAGAGTCAGACACAACTGTGTGACTAACACATAGACAGTGGCTCCACTGTGTCCTGACCTGAGCAGAGGAAGTCTCTCTCGGTGCCAGTTCTTAACAAAACAGGCATCAGAACTACTACAGGTTACTGTTGCTCAGAGCACAAAATAAGTGTTTTACTTTCATTTCCTGGGGAGACTAAGAAAAATTAACTGCAGATCCAAGAAGACAAACCTAAAACAACACTGAGTCGCTCTCCTACTCGCAGAACAGGCCAGGAGCCAAGGAGCAGGCGTGCACTCGTAACACAGATTTCGTTTGCGGGCACAGGGCTGCACACTGCGTAACGTGAACCACCAGCTCCACCCGGTGGCCCAGACTTCAACACCGGGAAGGCAGATCGAGGGGCAGTGAAAGGGCTTCAGCAGCAGGAGCTGTGGCGTCTGGACTCTCGCTGCAGAGCAGACGCCCTCGTCCACAGCAGGGGCGCGAGGGACGCGAGGTCACCTTCAGCAGCAGGAGCTGTGGCGTCTGGACTCTCGCTACGGGATAGACGCCCTCGTCTACCGCAGGGACGCGAGGTTAGCAGGAGTGTCTGTAAGATAAGCATCCGGTGCCCTCGGTCATTATAATTCTAGTAGGTCTGTTTGGCGGGTAGTGGTGTGTCATTATGGTTTTAATTTGCATTTTCCTGAATAAAAACATTATTTAGTATCTTTCCACAGCTTACTGCAAACGTATTTCATATGTTTGCATATGGTTATCCAGCTGTCCCACTACCATTTGTTTAAAAGACTATTCTTTCCTCATTGGCATCCTTGTAAAAAAAACTGATTGACCATACACGTGAGGATTTATTTATAGACTCTCAATTCTATTATTTCTATGTCTATCTTTATTCCAGTGCCACACTTTCTTGATTATTGTACTTTGCAGCAAGTTTTAAAAGTGTTAGTCTTGCTATTTAATTCTTCCTTTTCAAAACTGTTTTAGCTATCCTAAGGTTCCTTGATTTTTCCATATAAATTTTAGAATGACTTTGTCAATTTTCTTAAGAAAATAAGCTAGGATTTTGAGAGAGGTTTGTTAAATCTACGGACCAATTTGGGGAGTACTGCCATCTTAATAATAAAAGGCTTTCAATCCATAAACATAGGACCTTCTACCACTGTGAGGTGACCCTTTTTTATCTTTACTAACACGTTTTTGTTAGGTGTATTTTGTCTGTTATTAGCAGAGCCCCTCCTGCTTTCTTGTGGTTGCTGTTTGCATGACTTATCCTTTCCCATCCTTTTTTTTTTTTTTTAACCTATTTATACCTCTGACTTGGAAGCTCCACATGTGGAGCTATGGGAGAGACTGAAGGCGGGAGGAGAAGGGGACGACACAGGATGAGATGGTTGGATGGCATCACCGACTCAATGGACACGAGTCTGAATAAACTCCAGGAGATGGTGAAGGACAGGGAAGCCTGGCGTGCTGCAGGTCATGGGGTCGCAAAGAGTTGGACACAACTGAGCAACTGAACAACATACCTCTGAACCTACTGTGTATATACTATAAACAGTATACAGCTGAATCTTTCCCCGCATCCGACAATCTCTTGTCTTTTGACTGTACCTATTAACCCATTCATACTGAATGTTATTACTGGTACAATTGGATTTGTTGATGTTGTTCATTCACTCAGTCATGTCAGACTCTTTGCAACTCCATGGACTGCAGCATGTCAGGCTTCGCTGCCCTTCACCAACTCCCAGAGTTCACCCAAACTCATGTCCACCGAATTGGTGATACCATCCAACCATCTCGTCTTCTGTTGTCCCCTTCTCCTTCCTTCAATCTTGCCACCATCAGGGTCTTTTCTAATGAGTTGGCTCTTCGCATCAAGAGGCCAAAGCACTGGAGGTTCAGCTTCATCATCAATTCTTCCACTGAATATTCAGGACTATTAACTTTAGGACTGACTGGTTGGATCTCCTTGCAGTCCACGGACTCTCAAGAGTCTTCTCCGACACCACAGTTCGCATGCATCGGCTCTTCGACGCTCAGCCTCCTTTATGGTCCAGCTCTCACATCCAAGCGTCACTCCTGGAAAAGCCAGCATGAGCCGCGAGGGCTTCCCTTGTGGCTCAGCTGGTCAAGAATCCCACTGCAATTCGGGGGACCTGGGTTCAATCTCTGGGTTGGGAAGATCCCCTGGAGAAGGGAATGGCTACCTACTCCAGTATTCTGGTCTGGAGAAGTCCATGGACTATATAGCAAAAAGTTCCACATGACTGAGTGACTTTCATTTCAATTTCACTGGAAGAACCATAGCTTTGACTATACTGACCTTTGTTGGCCAAAGTAATGTTGGCTTTGTTGGCTAAGTAATGTCTCTGCTTCTTAACATGCTCTCTAGGTTGGTCTTAGCTTTCCTTCCAAGGATCAAGCTTCTTTTAATTTCATGGCTGCAGTCACCATCTGCAGTGATCTTGAAGCCGAAGAAAATAAAGTCTCTCATCATTGCCACTGTTTCCCCATCTATTTGCCATGAAGTGATGGGACCGGATGCCATGATCTTAGTTTTCTGAATGCTGAGTTTTAAGGTCAGCTTTTTCACTCTCTGCTTTCACTGTCATCAAGAGGCTTAGCTCCTCTATGCTTTCTGCCATACGGGTGGTGTCATTTGCATATCTGAGGTTACTGGTATTTCTCCTGGCAATCGTGATTTCAGCTTCTACTTTATCCAGCCCAGCATTTCGCATGATGTACTCTGCATGTAACTTTAAAAAACAGGGTGACAATATACAGCCTTGACGTACTCCTTTCCTGATTTGGAACCAGTCCATTGTTCCGTATCCAGTTCTAACTGTTGCTTCTTGACCTGCATACAGGTTTCTCAGGAGGTAGGTAAGGTGGTCTAGTATTTCCCATCTCTTAAAGGATTTTTCCAGTTTGTTGCGATCCACACAGTCAAAGGCATTAGCTAGTCAATGAAGCAGAAATAAATGTTTTTCTGGAATTCTCTTGCTTTTTCGATGATCCAGCAGATGTTGGCAATTTGATCTCTGGTTCCTCTGCCTTTTCTGAATCCAGCTTGAACATCTGGATGTTCTCGGTTCACGTACTATTGAAGTCTAGTTTGGAGAATTTTGAGCATTACTTTGCTAGCCTATGAGATGAGCGCAATTGTGTGGTAGTGTCAGCATTCTTTGGCATTGCCTTTCTTTGCGACTGGAATGAAAACTGACCTTTTCCAGTCCTGTGGCCACTGCTGAGTTTTCCAAATCTGCTAACATATTGAGTGCAGCACTTTCACAGCATCATCTTTCAGGATTTGAAATAGCTCAGCTGCAATTCCATCACCTCCATTAAGCTTTGTTCGGAGTGATGCTTCCTAAGGCCCACTTGACTTTGCCCTCCAGGATGTCTGGCTCTAGGTGAGTGATCACACCATCATGAGTCATTAAGATCTTTTTTGTATTGTTCTTCCGTCTGCTAATTTACTTTTTTATTTTCTATAGATTTTATATCTTTGTTCCTTTATTCCTCCTTACTTCTTTTTCATTAAGTAAACATTTTAAAAACATTTTAATTTCATGGCTGAGTTATTTTCTTAGTGGTCACTCTATGGCTTACCATATATTATCACAAACAGTGTGAGATTCATACCGACTTAATTCCAGTGATATATGCAAACATTACTCCCACACAGGCCTGCTCTCTCTTCTTCCTGTTTGAGACATTATTGTTATATATAGCATAACTATATGTGTTACAAACTCAATAATACGTTATAATTATTATCGTATATAGTTTTATGCTTTTCAAAGAGGCTGAAAGGAAAGAGTGAGCACATATCTATAGCCGCCATTTTAGCTTTCCCATTTATCATTTCTCAGTCCTCTTTACTTTTTCTATGGCCTTCTCTCGGCACTGGACAGCACAGAGGTTCTGGTCATTTTAAGGATTTCGTCTCTTACTCTGAGTGACATAAGAAGCCTCAGGAGATTCTGAGTACCACAGCAGTATGACAAGGTTTCCATTTTGATAGATCAATGACTAGCTCTTTGTTGAGAATAGTAAGAGTGGAAGTAGGGAGGCCACCTGCAATAAACAAGGAGAGGTGATGGAGCCTGGGAGAAGGGTGGCAGCAGTGGTGGTCAGGGCCCAGCCCGCCCAGAGCACAGGGAAGGAGGGGACGGGCCCTCAGCTGAGTGCGCCAGCCTGCAGCAAGGGCAGGTGTGAAAGCGGCGATTCAGAGTTCACTTCCGGCAAGGAGAGCACACAGGTGTCTAACCAATAGTGAAAGCTCAATAAACGGTACTTATCATCATCACCATCCTGAATCGCACATTGTCAGGCTGTGAAAAGGGACAAGAGAGGTCTTCTGGAATCCTTTCAGGAAGGTGGTGGCTTAGTCACCCCATCGTGTCAGACTCTTGTAACTCCATGGAGCGTATGTAGCCTGTCAGCCTCCTCTGTCCAAGGCATTCTCCAGGCAAGAATACTGGAGTGGGTTGCCGAAGAGGAAGGCAAATTTCAGATCATTAAGAGTGTAAATTCCTTGAAATTATGCACAATTTTTTCAAGTATATGTAAGCATATGTGCATTCTATTGAGAAGGGAGGGGCCACAGATTTTACTAGATTCTATAAGGAGTCACAAGCCAAAACAGTTCTCAGAACATCACTCTTAAGACAGCATTATAAATCTGAGTGGAAACACACCAATCAAGTTTATTTATAAACAAACCAAAACGTGGACTGCCGGCACAAGGGACACATCTGAGAGGAGCGTCCTCCAATCGCCAGCAACAAACACCTCACCATCACTGCCGGCAACAATCACCTCACCATCACCATCGGCAACAATCGCCTCACCGTCACCGCCGGCAACAATCACCTCACCATCACCATCGGCAACAATCACCTCACCGTCACCACCGGCAACAAACGCCTCACCGTCACCGCCGGCAACAAACGCCTCACCGTCACCGCCGGCAACAATCGCCTCACCATCACCATCGGCACAATCGCCTCACCGTCACCGCCGGCAACAATCGCCTCACCATCACCGCCGGCAACAATCGCCTCACCGTCACCAAAAAACAGCTCACCGTCACCGCCAGCAACAAACACCTCACCGTCACCGGGCAGCCGCCCAGCACCGCTGCTTTTGAGCGCTCAGGTCGCTCATCCCTGACTTCTAGCCTTGCTTGGCATTAGCTGTCCTGGAGCTTCTGGTACTTGCAATTGGACTGATGAGGTTCCAAGCTTACAAAAGTGAAATGGAGCATGGGTTTTCGTTGTCAACAAGATCTTGAACTTCTGAGGGTGTGCTGGAACTGCACTCTGGGGTCTTTACACCTCTGCGTTTATCCAGAGAGCCAGCAACTCTGGAGAGGGGAACGTGGACACTTGCTCTTGAGACTAAAAACAGCTTAGCCAGGCAGTGAGACAACATATAAAACAAACTTTAGAAAAGACTACAAGGATTATTATTAAAATGAATTGAATTATAAGGTTTTTATTCTCTTAGAACAATGGAATCAGGAATGCAGGCACATTCTGGGAGAGTTAGCAGTGGTGGGAATACAGTCAGAGATATCATGAAAACCCAAATTGTTACTGACATCTGAGAGGAACATTCTTCTCAGCTTTATACCTCAAGGAGCCCCCCATTCCCCTCCTCCACTCCCGCCCCTTGCCAACTGGGCATAAATTACAGTCCTCCATTAAAAAAAAAAAAAAAAGTACTGAAAAGCTCAGATGGAATAAAGCACCTGAGTGGAAACTGTCTACTATCAGAGTTGTTTAAGATCGACTCTGCCTGGTGGGCCTTGGTCCATGCCAACTTATCTACCTTGAATAACTTTCCTTTCAAAACTATGCATTCATTAGAATTCTAGAAAATAGATTTCTCAAGTGTCCGCCAATTTCTTCCACAATGAACTGCAAGCATGACGGCTGGTTTTGGTTTAAGCCAATGCTGACAGTTTTTATCCTCTCTATGGGAACAAAAAGCATGAGAATGTTCAGTTTCTACTGATATCCTGAGGCTCTCTGCCTCTGTGGACAAACAATAGAAATGGGCCAAGTGATGCTGTCTCGACCTGCACGGCGGGCCGCCGCTCTTTGTGCAGGAGCAGCACCTCAGTAACCCCAGCTCGTCACGGCGAGGGGGAACGGGCTCCTGGCAGGTTAAGAACTGAAGTGATGTGAACCAGGGTTTTGGCTGACTTCCTTTAAAACCTGTATCTTACCACAGCTCACTGCTCTTAAGACTAGACAACGACGTAGTAACAACTAGACATACTGGGCAGTTTCAGTGTGCCTGTTCTATTTAGATACGATAACAATCTGATACTCAAGCAATGCTGTGAAGCTGGTGCTATTAAATACTAGTATAATTCCCAGAGAAAGTAAGTTAATCTCTAGAAAACAGTGAAACTCAGAGAGGATAAAAAAATTACCCAGCGCTGCATAATCTTTTAAATGAAAGAATAAGGATTATGAACATGGGCAGTCTAACTCTAAAAACAGGAATTTTTAAATTTTTATTTTTTAACTGAAGGATAGTTGCCTCACAGAATTTTGCTGTTTCCTGTCAACCCTCAGCATGACTCAGCCATAGGTTTTCCTGCGTCTCCTCCCTTTTGAACCCTCTCCCATCTCCCGCCCCTCCCGCCCCTCCCGGTAGGTGCAGAGCCCCTGTCTGAGTTCCCTGAGCCGCACAGCACATTCCTGTTGGCCATCTGCTTTACACACGGTCATGCGTTTCCATGTTACTCTCTCCATGCATCTCACCCTCTCCTCCTCTCTCCCCATGTCCATAAATAAGTCTATTCTCTACATCTAAAAACAGGAATTTTAAAAAATGCTACATAGAGCTGCCCTATGCCGTATGGGGAATAGCTGCGCTCTCCCTTCCTAATACGGTTTGTGCTGTCATTTGTTAGGGAGAGCCCCGTCGGGCAACTGGTATTGCTCATCACTGCCAGGAAAACAGTCTTACATCACCTATTCTGTGCTTCAGATATCTAAAAGGTGTGGGGTCCCCTAATTCTATATATTGGTCATAGAATTTCTCCATTTTACATGGTTTTCATGGTTGAATTCTGGAGGGCTCCTGAGACTGTCACAGCACTCAAAAGGAGACATTCCTAGGGGTCTGTAGTAAGACTGCTTATCAATGGCCACAGTAAACAATGACTTCCAACCTTCTCTGAGAATGTGCCAAGATTATCACTGACACAGAACTTAAGAAAGTCAATTTCTATCTTGTAGGACCGGACCCTGGAGAAGGCAATGGCACCCCACTCCAGTACTCTTGCCTGGAAAATCCCATGGATGGAGGAGCCTGGTGGGCTGCAGTCCATGGGATCGCTAAGAGTCGGACACAACTGAGCGTCTTCACTTTCACTTCTCACTTTCATGCACTGGAGAAGGAAATGGCAACCCACTCCAGTGTTCTTGCCTGGAGAATCCCAGGGATGGCGGAGCCTGGTGGACGGCCGTCTATGGGGTCGCACAGAGTTGGACACGACTGAAGCAACTTAGCAGCAGGAGCAGCAGCAGGATTGGACCCAGGCCTGTTTTCTCCAAAAAAAGTACTTGGCCTTCTTTGCCTACAGTCACCATCTCAACCCATTTCCCAGTTAAAGCAGATGGATCTGAATTTGGCGACAAAGAGCTGCACTCGAGGCTCTTGCCAGAGGGTAGAGCCTCCAACTGTGTGCAGTCCAAACCTTACCATATGTTCAACTGTGAGAAATAACACGCACAGGACAATAAATGGGATCTATGTATCTTTCTCATTCGACTACAATGGCTTGAGACAAAGAGCAAACTTTGCAGCAAACAAAGGTATAGACTTGGCTACTGCTGTTTTGGAAACATCACTCTCTAATCTTGCTCCACAGGCTTACATAAGGGAGAGTGGCAGGAAACTTGGAACTGCAGTCTTGGTCAAGGAAGGCTGGTAAAGACTGTCCATTGTATCTGGGCCTGGTTTATAAAGCTTTTCCTAGAGCATAGTGCCTTCCCTGTGGGTTTTATTTTTTAAATACTTTGATACCATTTCAAACTTACAAAAATACTTGCAAGAACAGCAAAAGGAATCCCTATATATCCATTTTGCAAATTCTTCAATTGTTTACATTTTGCTTATTTGCTTTAGTATTCACTGAGTGTTTTTATACATGTACATAATGTCCCTGAACCAACTGAGAATCAGTTGGAGATATCAAGCTCCTAAATCCTTCAATATGCAAATACTTAAAAAAAAAAAAAGGACACTCCTTCATATAGCCACAGGACAATTATCAATATCAGAAATTTAATGATAAAAATACTATTATCTAATCTATACTCTCTATTCAAAATCTGTCACTTGCCCCACTAATGCTCTTTGTAATTACTCTTCCTCAGCCCAGGATCTGGCTTCTGATCACATATACATTAGATATCAGAGCGCTTTAGTCTCTGACCCTAAATCAAAACATACGTACCTTTTAATTTTAATAGTTGCTGTCAATTGTTATAGGTATTTTCCTCAGAAAGGTTATTTCTATTCCCTGCCAACACTGAATGGATGCCTTAGAAAACGAAGTTCTCGTCAACTCTTTTTGTTAAAACTGACATTTATTTTAAAAAGAAAATTTAAACACTATTTTATTACTTTTGGCTGCGTGGCATGTGGGATCTTAGTTCCCTGACCGAGGATCGAGCCCACGTCCCCTGCACTGGAAGCATGGCGTCTTAACCACTGGACCACAAGGAAGTCCCTCACCAACTCTTGATATTACCATCATTTTTAATTTCTACCAATCTGACGGGCATACTCCCAGATACAGAAGTCCTGAAGGTGGAGAAGAAAGGAGAGAGGAAGAAAGCCTGAGCGTCTGCAGCAGGCAGCCCTGACCCTGTCGGCGCCAGTCGACGGGGGGCCACGGCAGGGGCTGCAGGGCTGGGAGGCGAGAGAGGCGAGGAGACCCACAGGAGAGGCGCGCGACCCCGGCGGTCCCCCGACTCCAGCACGAAGTTCATGCCAGGCCCCGCTGACACATTTTGGAGACACATGAGGAAAGCTTAGAAGCTGGTACTGGGAAAAATCTGAGAGCAATAAAAGCAACTTCCACGTCAGGCGAGGAGGAAGGTTAACTCAGCAAGAGACGGGGTGTGCCAGACCAGGCAGATCTCAGGCCAGTAAGGAACGCACCCACCACCCAAAGGCGATGCCGGCAAACGGGCAGGGAAGACTTCAAGAAGGCAGAGTCAATGAGAACTGGAGAACAGACTCAGGGAGTGTGAGAAAAGAGAGGAACAGAGGATTGCGGTCAAGGAAGACGTCGGACTGTGAGGTCTTAGCAGTGGACTGGTTTGAGTGATATGGCCCAATGTATGGTTAGGCTTCTGGTGGTTAAGAATCCACCTTGCGACGCAAGGGACACTGGTTTAATCCCTGGTCCGGAAAGATCCCACTCGCCGTGGGGCAGCTGAGCCCGTGAGCCGCAACTCAAGAGCAGACTCCACTTGTTGCAACTGGAGAAAGCGTGTGTGAAAGACCAGCACAGCCAAGCACAAGTATGTTTGCTAGAAAGAGCTCTGGCATGGTGTGGAACTGGTTATCAACATGGTTACTAAAACTGTGGAGAGGACGGAAGGAAACTGGAGGAAAGAACAGCTAACCCTGACGGAAAGGCAGGTGCACGTTCAGGTGCCAGTTAGCTTCTAAATGGTGTCTGAACCTCATCCCTTTGCTGAGTATTAAGGACTAGAATGGGGCAGTGGGTGGCCTTCTGTGAAAGGGCCTGCTGGAGAAGTGCCATCCTCCAAAGACAGGAGGCTTGACTTTAGATAAATAAGGCACACTTAGGATTTAGGGAGCTTGTGCACATGGGATTATTCATAGAGCACAGCGGAGGGGTTAGTAGAGGAAGATAAAGGAAAGAACGAAAAAAAAAAAACTGAAAAAAAAAAGGAAAGAACGAGGCTGAAGCAGGGGAAGAATAATTCTAAAATCCTAAAGATACTAAAAAAAAAACACAAAACCTCCAAAGCCTCTAAAATAGTAGACACATAAAACTTAAGCTTTATAGAGAGCATGGTCCACAAACAGAACTGGACATGGAACAACAACGGGTTCCAAATAGGAAAAGGAGTACGTCAAGGCTGTATATTGTCACTCTGCTTATTTAACTTATATGCAGAGTACATCATGAGAAATGCTGGACTGGAAGAAACACAAGCTGGAATCAAGATAGCTGGGAGAAATACCAATAACCTCAGATATGCAGATGACACCACCCTTATGGCAGAAAGTGAAGAGGAACTAAAAAGCCTCTTGATGAAAGTGAAAGAGGAGAGTGAAAAAGTTGGCTTAAAGCTCAACATTCAGAAAACAGAGATCATGGCATCTGGCCCCATCGCTTCATGGGAAATAGATGGGGAAACAGCGGAAACAGTGTTAGACACTTTTGGGGGGGGGGGCTCCAAAATCACTGCAGATGGTGACTGCAGCCATGAAATTAAAAGACGCTTACTCCTTGGAAGAAAAGTTATGACCAACCTAGATAGCATATTCAAAAGCAGAGACAATACTTTGCCGACTAAGGTCCGTCTAGTCAAGGCTATGGTTTTTCCTGTGGTGATGTATGGATGTGAGAGTTGGACTGTGAAGAAGGCTGAGCCCCAAAGAATTGGTGCTTTTGAACTGTGGTGTTGGAGAAGACTCTTGAGAGTCCCTTGGACTGCAAGGAGATCCAACCAATCCATTCTGAAGGAGATCAGCCCTGGGATTTCTTTGGAAGGAATGATGCTAAAAAGCAGAGACAATACTTTGCCGACTAAGGTCCGTCTAGTCAAGGCTATGGTTTTTCCTGTGGTGATGTATGGATGTGAGAGTTGGACTGTGAAGAAGGCTGAGCCCCAAAGAATTGGTGCTTTTGAACTGTGGTGTTGGAGAAGACTCTTGAGAGTCCCTTGGACTGCAAGGAGATCCAACCAGTCCATTCTGAAGGAGACCAGTCCTGAGTGTTCATTGGAAGGACTGATGCTGAAGCTGAAGCTCCAGTACTTTGGCCACCTCATGCGAACAGGTGACTCATTGGAAAAGACTCTGATGCTGGCAGGGATTGGGGGCAGGAGGAGAAGGGGACGACCGAGGATGAGATGGCTGGATGGCATCACGGACTCAATGGACGTGAGTCTGAGTGAACTCCGGGAGTTGGTGATGGACAGGGAGGCCTGGCGTGCTGCGATTCATGGGGTCACAGAGTCGGACACGACTGAGCGACTGAACTGAACTGGTCCACAAACAGGTTCATACTTCTCTAATCAGGTCACTTTTCATTCTAGACGCTAATGTCAGTGTATCCTGACAGAAACCAAAGTTGCAACCTAGTATCAGTGAGACAGGTCAAAGTCCCAGGGCAATTTCCCCGCTGGACCCAGCCAATGTCAAGCACCCATTAATACTGGTCGCAGGAACTGAACAAACACGCAGTACCCTGCTTGCTGGCTGCTGTAGCCACACAGGAGAATGAGGGTAGATCTTCCATCTTGAGTTTATTAACAGGAAAAGCAGAAAGAAAGAGCTACATGTTGTAATAGCTAAAACTCGCAATTTAGATGGACCAGTGGACAGGACCACTGTCCTGGAAAAGGAAAACGAAACCGATAACAACTTTACAGGGTTTCCCTGGTGGCTCAGGGACACAGAACCCGCCTGCCAGCGCAGGAGACAACAGAGACCCAGGTTCAGCGCTCAGGTCGGGAAGATCCCCTGGGGGAGGAAACGGCAGCCCACTCCAGCATTCTCACCTGGGGAATACCGTGGACAGAGGGTCTGGCGGGCTTACAGTCCATGGGGTCCCAAGAGAGAGACACGACTTGGCGACTAAACAGCGACAGTCATGAGGTAGAAACACCTTTCCTGGGAACCTCTCTTTAAATTCCGATCTCCTCCCTCCTGGAAATGTTCAGAGTAAGTCTCAAAATACGTTCTGTTCGTAACAGAAGAAAAGAAGGGGACCATCAACAGCATGTCTTCGTGACAATAATTATAAATAAACCAGTGAATAAGTATGATATGTTCTCTGGAGTGGTGAGGCACATTTCATCAAGGTGACTTTTATAAAACATTTACCAACTTAAAATTATACTGAGATTTACTTACAGCCCATACAATGGACTACCTTGTATGATGCTTGCACAGACTACTGGTTCCCTGATTAAACTAAAGGGAACTTCCTATATGAAAATGATTAGATTTCAATTCATTTGTAGTTGCTAAGTGGTGCTCTTTATATGTAGAATGGCTCATACTCTGTATCTATAAAATATGAATACAAATAATTCCATCACACATAAGACTGTCATGGGGATTAAATGAGCTATTTAGAGTTAAACTTGGGCCAAACGTACAGCGAGCATTTTTTAAAAAATGACTATTAACTACTGTTATTATTTACAGACATAAGTTATAATTTATAGAACTAAAAACAATGACATATTATAATAATTTTAAAATAAAATTCAAACATATGGTGTCCTGACATCTGTTCTCTCAATGTAAGCATAATTTCAAAGTTTATAAATGTTTAACATATATTTCTAGAAAGTACCACAGGGTCTAATTAGTTTTAGTCAGTATTAAGCAAAAGAGAAGTCTTCTTAAATAATTGATATTTTAGTGCAAGCCTCAAGTTTTAAAATTGCAGAGATAGCTTGCTTTTACTCAAATGCAAATAAATTGCCTTTAAAGATTTTTATGTGACAGTAGCTGGAGTGTGTTTTTAAGAAGCATAAAAATAACACAAAAATCACATAAATATTGTGAAAATTCAAAGTCACAAAATCTCACCACTTTAAAACATGAGCATCTTCCCTAAATCCCGCAGATCCTGTCTTCTCTTTCTTCTTCCTCTCCTGGCAAAAGCTCTGTAAAGAGTGGTCTACATGTCTGATCCGCTCCTTGCTTACTCTGTTCTCCTTCCACTGCAGCTATAACAAATTACTAGTCTTGGGGGCCTAAAATAAGACACATTTATTGTCTTATGTTGCAGGTTAGAAGTCTGGTGTGGGCACCACTGGGCTAGATCAAGGCGCTTGCAGAGCTGCGTTTATTCTGGGAGTTGAGGGGAGTCTGCGTCCTTGCCTTTTCCAGCACTGAAGAGTTGGCCCGTGTGCCTGACTCACCGCCCCTTCCTCCATCGCCCGAGCAGGCAAGGCGGCTGGATCGCGTCTCACCCCGCGTCACTCTAGCCTCCTGCAGGCACACTCCACCCGACTCCTCCCTTCCTCTCCACTTTCATGGGCCCTGTGCTTACACTCGGCCCACCCAGATGGTCCAGGATAATCTCGCTATTCTAAGGTCAGCTGACTAATGACTTTAATTCCATCTGCAACCTTACTTCTCTTAATTTGTTGTCATGTAACCCAACATGCTCACAAGTTCTAAAGAAGAGGATCTCAGCGTCTTGGGATGGCTGTCATCCTGCCTAACAGAGCCTCCACTCACTTCTGAACAGAGCAGGGCAACTTCCACCCACAGCAGCAGAGTCTAGCGTGTAAAACAACCTTACGTTACTAAAGTAAACGGACACTTTTCAGTTTACACACCAAGAGAAAAGGTATTGCGAGAAGAGCAAAGCAAGACTGGCACAGCAAACACCTCAGCGGCCCAGCCCAGAGTGAGTTCCCACCACCGGCCGCGTCGACGCCATTTAATGTGCGATAGTCTGTTATGAGGAAGAGGCCAAGAGATACGTCAGTAAATGTGTAGATCATGCTTGTAACCAAGCGACGTGCTCAAGCTCTCACAGTTATTAAGAGATGAAGCTGAAACTTAAATCCACGTCCATTTGGGTCTGGCGTCTGAAGGCCCGTATGGCCTGCCCTGTGGGATGTGTGCCTGATTGCTGAGCTGTATCTTATTCTACGTGACCCCATGGACTGCAGCCCGCCAGGCTCCTTTGTCCATGGGAGTCTCCAGGCAAGAATGCTGGTGTGGGCTGCCATGCCCTCCCCTCCGGGGGGTCTTCCCGACATTAAAGCCTGTCTCTTATGTCTTCTGAGTTGGTAGGCGGGCTCTTTACCACTAGCTCCACCTGGGAAGCCCTACCTGCATATACCAGATCGGGCTCTTTAACATAACATTTCAGACATCTGTTCAGTTCAGTCGCTCAGTTGTGTCCAGCTGTTTGAGACCCCATGGACTGCAGCATACCAGGCTTCCCTGTTTTTCACCAACTCCCAGAGCTTGCTCAAACTCATGTCCATTGAGTAGGTGATACCAATGAACCATCTCATCCTCTGTCATCCCCTTCTCCTTCTGCCTTCAATCTTTACCAGCATCAGGGTCTTCTCCAATGAGTCAGTTTTTCAAATCAGGGGCCAAAGTGTTGGAGCTTCAGCTTCAGCATCAGTCCTTCCAAAGAATATTCAGCACTGATTTCCTTTAGGATTGACTGGTTTGATCTCTTTGCAGTCCAAGGGACTAAGGCAAATATATCTTATGGAATTAACATTAGGACAAACAACATCTGTTTCAATCAAAGTACTGATTTTAAAGCACATATTATTTACATTTCAAAACAAAAAAATTAGGTGTTTGAAGTCACCTCTAAGTATTTGCAACAACGTTTTCTAATCACACTATTAACATCACTGTATTAGAGCATTAAGAACATGGAAAAATTCACTCTGTTGAGAAGAAACATACATTGCCAGCTAGCTGGGGACAGTTTCAGCTGCTTAGGGCCTCTGCACATGCTGAGCCTCTCTACTGGCCATGCTTCTTTTTTTTTTAAACGTATTTATTTTTGGCTGCTCTGGGTCTTAGCTGTGGTGAATGGGGGCTCCTCCTGCTGCAGCCTGTGGGCCCCAGGCTCAGGCCTCAGTGGTTGCGCACTTGGGGTCAGTGGATATGGCACGGGGGCCACGTGGCTGTGGTGTGGGGAATCTTCCTGAACCAGGGATTCACCCGTCCCCTGCACAGGCAGGGGGACTATTAGCCCCTAGACCAACAGGGAAGCCCTGTCAGAGTTACACATGTTCTGTTAACAGATGGAGAAACCAGAGTCCACTGGAGACACTGAGGCTTGGAGTGTCACTGAAAACTGCAGACACAACCCAACGGCATCATTCTCTTCTCAGGATGCAGGGCGACCACGGGAGGACTCGGCCCACCTTCCACCCGACGGCTTCATTCTCCTCTCAGGACGCAGGGCAACCACGGGAGGACCCGGCCCGCCTTCCACCCAACGGCACCATTCTCCTCTGAGGACGCAAGGGAGCCACGGGAGGACCCGGCCCGCCTTCCACCCGACGGCACCATTCTCCTCTGAGGACGCAAGGGAGCCACGGGAGGACCCGGCCCGCCTTCCACCCGACGGCATCATTCTCCTCTCAGGACGCAGGGCAGCCACGGAGGACCTGGCCCGCTTTCCAAGGCTCCACCGAGTTCACACGAACACGTGGAAATCTGCTGGCAGGAGAGGAAGTGGCCAGTAAACCGACAGAAAGAAGTGCTAAATCCTGGGTCTCCTGCGTCCAAAGAAAGTTTCTCTGCTTCACTTTCACCCTCCAAACACCTACTTAAATCTAGTAAGGCTCTGACCCACCTCCAGTCATCTAGCCTTTTCATCTCGAATTCTCTTCAGGACTCCTCTGGTTTGTATTTCTTATGGTAACAACTTCCAAAGAGCTAACTGCCACTATTCCGCAACCCCCATCATCCAGGACCTCCTCATCCCCAGCCAGGTCCAGCTCTCCATCTTATTCTTCCTTCCTACAGCTTCTCCTCCTCCTTCCGGACCCCTCGCGTCCGGTCCGCACTCCCCCTGCGCTTCCTCCCCTGGACGGGGCCTGACTGCTCCTTTCACGCCTCCTGAATCTCAGGAGCAGGCGTTACGCCGTGCATCACACACCCTGAAGGCAATTTCTTTTCAATGTCATGCCGGAGTCATCTCAATTTTTCTTCTGGTTTTAGCTCAACATTCTTACAGTACCTCTCGCAAATGCACTCCAGGGCAGCACAGCTGCTCACCACGCTGCACGCAAGCCGTGTCTAGCGAGGACGCTCCTTCAGCTGCGCTCGGCCTCGCCTGCGCGGCAGCTGGACCACGGACCGTTCTCACGGTCACCGTCTCAGCAAGTACCCTCACCCCTGCAATTTCTGAGATGAAATCAGTGCTCAAAAGTGAAACTTCAATGTCTTAGATACCTTTGAGCTCTTGTTGAAAGGATGACTCACAATGACAAAACTGTCCGGAAGGCAGGTGGGGGGTGTTCATTACGGAGAGTGCTCCTCAGCATCACCTTTATAAGGACCTTCGCGATTTGCTTCCTTAGTGTCTTGTGAATGCTACTGACAGATAATCTGACAGTTTACACAGCCACAGGTCAGCTGGTGTTCTGACAAAATTATAACTAACTGACAAAGAAAACTTGTTTTCCCAGATTATTTTCTACATAGAATTCCCTCCCACTGACAGCTGAAATGAATACAAGTTTTAGAGAGAGAAAGAGAGCAGATGAAAATATGTTTATATTTCTTGCTGTAAGCAGGCAGAGAGAGATAAAGAAAAAGTTATAAAAAGAGGAATAGGCTCCATGTTGTAAGATTTGGAGAGGCTAAAAAAAAATAAAGAAAAAAATCCATCAATCTGTATGATGCCATTAGATATAAATTAAAACAAAGCCTAACTGATATTAATGATGTAGAATTTAAAGAAAAAAACACAGATGTGACTTAGATGCACTCACCGCAGGGGTCAACAAATTACAGTCCAGAGCCCACTGCTGCTGACCCCTGACTCAGAGGGCAGCAGCGGAATGCAAGTGGGTGGAGGGTTACAGGCGTCAGAGCGCACGGCGGGAGCCCCCGCAAACGCCTCCCGAGACACGCTGCGGCCCCGCAGCGCCCCAGATGGCCGCCGTCCAGACGGCGTGGCAGGCGGTAAGCTTACCGTGTGGGGAAGCCTGTGCCCCGCGGGCAACGTTCATCCCGAAGGAACACGCCTGGGAATGCCCAGTGGGCCAGGAACCCCAGCAGAAGCGTGAGGGCGGCCTGGACCTGGATCTCCACGTCTGCTCCCAAAACGTCGTGAAGAGCAGAAAGGATGACTGTGAATCTCCACGACCCACTCCCTCAGCAAAACTGCGAGCCTAAGCAAGCCCACACCCGCCCATGGCACGCTGCACGAGGCTGAGAGCCAGCAGGAGCACGGGCAGAAAGGCAGCTGACGCCAAGAGGGTGATGGGCGCACGGGGATTAACAGCCAGAAGGTCCAGGGGAAGAGGCCCCTGACAGCAGCAAAGCGGACTGAGACCCACTGAGGAAACGTGGAGAGGAGGAGACAGCGGGACGCTCCTGAAGGGGTCAGAGGCAGACTCCAGCGCAGGAGAAGACACATCACGTTCCTGACCAGGAGAAGCCAACATCACACAAATACCAGTTCTCCCGAAACTGCTTGTTTAAAATTTAAGACAACTGCAATTTAAAACACCCGAACAAGTCCCCCTCCAAAACTAGACAATCTGACTCTGAAGTTCATATCCAAAGTAAGCACACATGATGGAACCCCCCAAAACTCTGAAAAATAATAGAAATGAAAGACAAAGGGGGTCTAGACTTTCTGAGTATTAAAACATATTGTAAAACTTTGATAAACTAAAACAGTTTGGTAATGGCATATGATTCAACAAGTCAGTCAGTCATTCAGGAAAGACATGAATTTATACAAGAATTTAAGACGCGTAAAGGCAGCCCCTCAAGTCAGTAGACCTGGACTCGTTAGCGTATGGTGCTGGGATGTTCTCCATGCGACAGTGACACCATACAAGCACTGGAAAAATACTGGTGAATTCCTCATAACCTCAGGAATCTGCAATCTTTCTAACTATGACTTAAACTCCCTAAGCTATAAAGATCTTTTTAAACAAATTCTATTCATATAAATTTAATTAAGTTTACACAGCAAAACATCATAAAGTCAAAAGAAAAGTGGAAAACAGGGAAGGATTTACTCTATTACAAATGATTAACCTACAAGCTCCCGGAAAACAGATGAAAACAAATGGGCAAAGGGTGTGAAAGGGAAGTTGCTCAGTCGTGTCCGACTCTCTGCGACCCCATGGACGGCAGCCCACCAGGCTCCTCTGTCCATGGGATTTGCCAGGCAAGAGCACTGGAGTGGGTGCCGTTTCCTTCTCCAGGGGATCTTCCCGACCCAGAGATCAAACCCAGGTCTCCCACATCGTAGGCAGACGCTTTACTGTCTGAGCCACCAGGGAAGCCCTGAGCTGGCAAAGGGTACAGACAGACAATTTGCAGAAAAAGACTAATGACCTTTTAAACATACGAAAATATATTCAACCCCTCTAAAAAAATTCAAATTAACTCTACACTGAGACACCACCTATCTATGAGACAGATAAATATCCAGAAGTTTGAGAATATGCTTTGTGGAGAAACAGGCACTCTAACACAATTCTAGTGGGAGTTTAAAGGGCACAAACCCTGTGGAAAGGCATATGTGAAATTAAAGACGGCAAAAATATAGATTGAGCAACCTCTTCCCATGAACTACGCAAGTGGGAAATGATATGTACGAGTTGTGTACTCTGGATCAAAGGGTAAGACTGGAGACAACCCAAGGATCCACCCTAGAGGACTGACTGGGTGTGTTACGGAGTGGAATGGAAACCTGTGCAGGGACAAACGAATAAAGAGTGAACCCCAGGATATACTGCGAAGTGAAAACAAGAAAGGCCAGAGCAGAATACGGAGCAGGCCGCCTCTGGTTATGGCTGAAGACAACTGATCATCAGGGATCCTGAAACACAGCACCATTTGAGTGTTCTTTAACTTCTTTCTTTGAATACTGGCAATTAAAGGGACTGCATCTGGTCTTTCCATTAGAAACTATATCTCAGGATCTCAGGGTAAACAAAAAATTACAGTGGATGAGACAAAGCCATACTTTTTCAGAGAATGCCAACTAACAGACATAGAAGAAACGACAGATTCAGAAAAATCAGCCTTTAGTCAAAAGGTTCAAAACTCCAATTATAAAATAAATCAGTCACAGGGATATGATGTACAACAGGGTGACTATAGTTAATAACACTGGATTGCATATTTGAAAGTTTCTGAGAGAGTAAGCCTTTAACATTCTCATCACAACAAACAATTTTGTAACTTACAATGAAACAGTTGATTTAAGCAATGAATTACAAAGTGTTAAATGTTTAAACCATAAAGTATCAAAACATCACAGATTATTTTCACTTCTAAGGGAAAAAACCCATAACTCTATTATAAACAAATCAGATGATCACCTCTGTAATTTAGCCTGAGCATCACTAACAACCAGATCGTCGGTTTCTGCACTGTGATATGCTGTGTTCCAGTAAAAATATCTAATGCCCATTTATCAAGACTTGAGCTGCGATTTCCCAAACACTGGAATTCAGCAGAGGAGTAAGCTAAAGTCACTATATATGTTTTCAGATGAGTAAACCAAGGATATAAAAAGGGAGCACTCCGGGCTGAGAGACTCCAAGCAGAGGGTTTCACGGGACAGTAAGGGACGTGTGCATGCAAACTTGCGTGGCATACGGCTACAAACTCTTCGCAGTCGCCACCTTACGAAGCAAAGTCTGTTGAGGATGTGGAGAGAAGGGAACCCTTGTGCACGGTTCATGGGGATGTAAGTTGGTGCAGCCACGATGCAAAACAGTATGGAAGTTCCTCAAAAAATTAAAAACAGAGCCACCATGTGATCCCAGAACCCCGCTCCTGAGCGTTCATCTCAAGGAAACAAAAGCACCAACTTGCAAAGACACGTGCGCCCTCACGCTCACCGCAGCATCACTCATGACGGGAGATGGAGGCGCGCCCTGAGTGCCCATTAGTGAACGGACGGCCAGACAGAGAAGACGTGGTTTGTGTGTGCGTGCGAGTCTGCGTGCATGTCTATACATACGCCCCCCCGGCCGTAAAGATGCAGTCTGCCATTTACGACATCACGGATGAATCTTGAGGGCACTGCGCTAAGTGAAATAAGGCAAACAGAAAGACAAGTGTCATATGGTCTCACTTACATGCGGAATCTAAAAGGAAGAAACAATCAAAGACCTGCGGACAGCTGCCAGAGGTGGGAGCTGGGGGCACGGGCGAACGGGTGAAGGCGGTCAAAGGGCAAACCTCGAGGCGTAAAGCAAATCAGTTATGGGAAAGGCGTGCGCAGCACAGTGGCGATGGTTAGTAACACTGGACTGCATATTTGAAAGTTCCTAAACGAGGAGACCTTCAAAGTTCTCATCACAACAACAACAAATAATTCTATAACTATGGGTGGTGATGGGTGTTAACCAGACTTATTGTGGTGACTGTTCCGCAATACATATAAACATCAAGTCATTATGCTGTACATCTGAAGTTACTTTACAGTAATATGGTATGCCAGTTATAATATATAACGTATAATGTTGAACGTCAATTATACGTGTGTGCAAAAAACTATTATTTAAAGAAAGGACATGACAAGAAGCTGAGTCTGCGTCCCACTCGTTAGCCCTGGGCTGGTTCTGCGCTGAGAGTGAGGCTGTGTGAGCTTCAGGGCCTCAGAGCGCCTGCGACCCCTCCCTTCGCCTCCTAGCTGCCCGCACGAGCTGCCCGAGGCGGCCACGAGGGGAAGAAGCTGATCTGCCGCACTGCGGGGTGAGAGCCACATGCAGAGAGGAGAGGGTCCCAGCCACACCAGCTCCGCCCTCAAGCCCAGCCAGCCCTCCACTCTCTACCACATGAGCAAGTCCAGCCAACCCGGGGCATCACGAGAGAACACGTAATTGTTTAAGCAATGAAATTTTAGAGTTGCACGGCAACAGACAATGAGTACACCGGATAGTAAGTGAAAGGAAAAATAGACATCATTAATATATCAAAAGAAAAAAGCTGGCTACCAATCCTTTGTACAGGACAACTTCATCTTAATTGAGTGTACACGCGTGCAGACTCACAGACAGAAAGACGGAAGAATCTACTAAGGTGACAACCGAGAGAGGCGCCCTGGAGGGAGCCCTGGGTCCTGAAAACCGAGAGAGGCGCCCTGGAGGGAGCCCTGGGTCCTGAAACGTTCTCTTGTTCTTGCTTTGCTACAGTTTCTACATGCCCGTATCAGCTGCTGTAGCAACAATGAAGCTTTTTAAAGGGTCTATAATGTTTGTTTATTCATCAGAACAAAGGTCAGCCAGCAGCATCCCTGAAAAGCTTGCTTGACGTGTGAACTCTTGCTGTTACTCTCTGCTGCTGCTGCTGCTGAGTCACTTCAGTCGTGTCCGACTCTGTGCGACCCCATAAACGGCAGCCCACCAGGCTCCCCTGTCTCTGGGACTCTCCAGGCAAGAACACTGGAGTGGGTTGCCATCTCCTTCTCCAATGCATGAAAGTGAAAAGTGAAAGTGAAGTCGCTCAGTCGTGTCCGACTCTTAGCAACCCCATCCATGGACTGCAGCACCAGGCTCCTCTGCCCATGGGATTTTCCAGGCAAGAGTACTGGAGTGGGGTGCCATTGCCTTCTAACAGCACACAAAACCTGGATAATCAATACACCTTTAAAGACAGTTATGGGCTGAAACGGTCTCCCCCAAATTTGCATACTGAAGCCTTAGCCCCAGTACCTCAGAAGGTGACTGTATTGGTAGTCAGGGCCTTCTAA
>SJXQ01006385.1:115778-188760 GCA_006408695.1 Aepyceros melampus
GTAGTCAGGGCCTTCTAAGGAGGTAATTAAGTTATTATTAAAGTGAGGCCATTAGGGTAAGCTCTAATCCAACCTGATTCGTGTCCTCACCAGAAGAGAAAATATGAACACAAAAAGCAACACTAGAGGTGTGACTGCAGAGGGTCAGCCACGCGCAGGGTCGGTCAGAGGGGCCTCCGCGAGCCGGGGCGAGGCTGGGCCAGGCCCCTCCTCACAGCCCGCACAGCAAACTCCCGCTGGCGCTGTGGTGCTGATGTCCAGGCACCGGAAGCGAGAAGGAAGACCCTTCTGCTTATGAGCCACCTGGCCTTGTATTTTGTCATGGCGGCCCTGGCAGGCTGAGACCGTATTGGAGGACTGACCTAGCACTGCAAACAAATAACAGGACCAGAAAAAACAAAGGCAAGAAACAGTTCAATAAAGCTCCGCTCAAGCTTTCTGAAAAGCTTTGTCTTTAAAGTCAAACAGCAACTACAAACGAGCACAAAGAAGATGAGAGCGAAGGCGTCAACTGCCTGCCTCACCCCCGAGGGCCAAGCCTGTGTCCTGGCTGCGGGGAGAGGAGGCGGACGGCAGGCTTCCTAAGCGCACTGCCTGCCTCACCCCCGAGGGCCAAGCCTGTGTCCTGGCTGCGGGGAGAGGAGGCGGACGGCAGGCTTCCTAAGCGCACTGCCTGCCTCACCCCCGAGGGCCAAGCCTGTGTCCTGGCTGCGGGGAGAGGAGGCGGACGGCAGGCTTCCTAAGCGCACTGCCTGCCTCACCCCCGAGGGCCAAGCCTGTGTCCTGGCTGCGGGGAGAGGAGGCGGACGGCAGGCTTCCTAAGCGCACTGCCTGCCTCACCCCCGAGGGCCAAGCCTGTGTCCTGGCTGCGGGGAGAGGAGGCGGACGGCAGGCTTCCTAAGCGCACTGCCTGCCTCACCCCCGAGGGCCAAGCCTGTGTCCTGGCTGCGGGGAGAGGAGGCGGACGGCAGGCTTCCTAAGCGCACTGCCTGCCTCACCCCCGAGGGCCAAGCCTGTGTCCTGGCTGCGGGGAGAGGAGGCGGACGGCAGGCTTCCTAAGCGCACTGCCTGCCTCACCCCCGAGGGCCAAGCCTGTGTCCTGGCTGCGGGGAGAGGAGGCGGACGGCAGGCTTCCTAAGCGCACTGCCTGCCTCACCCCCGAGGGCCAAGCCTGTGTCCTGGCTGCGGGGAGAGGAGGCGGACGGCAGGCTTCCTAAGCGCACTGCCTGCCTCACCCCCGAGGGCCAAGCCTGTGTCCTGGCTGCGGGGAGAGGAGGCGGACGGCAGGCTTCCTAAGCGCACTGCCTGCCTCACCCCCGAGGGCCAAGCCTGTGTCCTGGCTGCGGGGAGAGGAGGCGGACGGCAGGCTTCCTAAGCGCACTGCCTGCCTCACCCCCGAGGGCCAAGCCTGTGTCCTGGCTGCGGGGAGAGGAGGCGGACGGCAGGCTTCCTAAGCGCACTGCCTGCCTCACCCCCGAGGGCCAAGCCTGTGTCCTGGCTGCGGGGAGAGGAGGCGGACGGCAGGCTTCCTGAGCGCACTGCCTGCCTCACCCCCAAGGGCCAAGCCCACGGTCCGGCTGGCTGCGTTCTGTGCGAGCGGCCAACAGAGACAGGCCTTCCCGTTCGGGGTTGTATTTGCTTATCAGCAGGCCACCGACAAAGAGCAAAAGTAACAAAGCAGCAGTGGCAAGAGAGCAACGCCATCAAGGACCGTGTTTAATCAAAACCAGAATACGCCACTCATCCACTTTGAGGTTAAAAGTATTATTTATAAAAACTGCACTATTTACAGTAGATGACCTGGAGCTCAGCACGGTCAGGGAACACAGGAGAGGCGGCGGGCGGGCCGAGGGCGCAGAGCCCAGAGCTCGGCTTTCCCTCGGGGCTCGCGCTGGCTGTATGAGCTCAGGCATCTGATCTAGCTATCACGAGCCAGTTTATTGTAAAAGCTTGTTCACTGAGCAAGAGAATCATTTCCAGCGAGTCTTCCTAGACTCCCTGAGGCTCCCCCGGCTGCTGTGACTGGGGGAGGACCAGAAAGACACTGTAGGGCTCGGAGCCCAGAGACTGAGACTCAAGCACCATGCCTGAAGGCTTGTGTCGGCACTTGCGGGAAGGGTTCCAATGCTAAAATCCTTGAAACCATTGTATTACGGTGCCCTGTCCATTACACGCCACAGGGAAAAATACAGAAGGAATTGTATTTAAAAATCAGTAAACAGCAAAGCTGAACAAATATACACTGGAGGAGAGTCAAGGCCTGAGACACCAGGCAGAGGGCCGCTGCCATCGGGACCCTGACCCGACAGGGAGACTGTGGCTTGCGGGTACAGAAGATCTGGGATGGTTAGAGGATGCTAAGCACTTACTGGGCCTCAAGAAAGGAATGCAATTATAGGCAGCATTAACAAAAGTATAATGTTCAAAATGAGAGCATTTGATAAAGTTGCCAAATATATATTAAAAGCCTGTTTGTACCACTAATAATCGGAGAAGACAAGGGGCACTGCTGGACAGACTTCACGATTCAGATCTGAGTTCCGATCTTTATTCTCAAGCTTATACAAGGTAAGTGACTGCAGGAAATGCAGCTTCCAGCACCTCTAACGAGAGCAGTGCTGCTGTGGGGTTAGTGGTGACCAGGACAACACGGAGCAGAGGGCCCGCACACCGAAGGGACGAGAGAGCCAGCTACGCTCCCAGAGCACCGTGTGTAAGTCCACCTCACTCAGTCCTCACAGGAGACCAGCACCAGGGTACCATAATACATAAGTGCAAGTTCTCACAGGGTGGGACTGCAACCGTAGCAGAAGATAGATGCTGTGATGGAAGACGGTAACGCTAGAAGTATTGCCATTTACTCCCAGCAGGAAGAGAGGACGGCACACTTTCCTGAAAAGAAATCTGGCCAGACTTCAAACCTGCACAGAGGACATTTTGAGTCCACATACTCACAGCAGTCCAGCTCTATCTGACAGGGCTTCCCTGGCGACTCAAGTGCTAAAGAGTCTGCCTACAATGCAGGAGACCAGGGTTTGATCCCCTGGTTGGGAAAACCCCTGGGGAAGGGAATGGCAACCCACTCCAGTATTCTTGCCTGGAAAGTTCCACAGACAGAGGAGCCTGGCGGGCTGCAGTCCATGAAGGAAAGGATTCAGACAGCGTCTGTGGGTGGGAGCGGGAGTGAGCAGAGTACTGACTGACTCGTGGGGATCTCCCTTAAAATCAGGCTTTTCACTAGAAAAGTAAAGCATCTCTAAGAAAAATCTTTTCCTTTTCCTACTTACTGATTTCCATAAATATACCCTCGTTGGCCCACACCTGTATATTCCTGAGAACTGTGGCCCATGTTCCCATTCAGCTCCTCATATGTGAATGGAATTTACCGCCCAGGCAAGCAGCCACGCAAATGACTCCCGAGTTCAAGATTAAAAAGTAAGTAAGTAAAGTCACTCAGTCGTGTCCGACTCTTTGTGACCCCAGGGACTGCAGCCCACCAGGCCCCTCAGTCCATGAGACTCTCCAAGCAAGAATACTGGAGTGGGTTGTCATTTCCTTCTCCAGGGGATCTTCCCAACCCAGGGATCGAACCCGGGTCTCCCGCATTGGAGGCAGACGCTTTAACCTCTGAGCCACCAGGGAAGTCCCAAGATTAAAAAGGAGTGTGAAAAAGAGGCCCACAGACTTCTTCAGGCCGGGAGGTCCCAAATCCAGAGCGATTCTGGATGTTCAAGGAAACGCCACCCCGGAAAGAAGAACGGAAATCAAAAGAGCTCGCCTCTCCGTTTGCTTTGAAGATTCTCTGTTTCGGTGCGGAGCAGCTCAGAGCCTGCGCTGAATGTGTCGCCGTAGCGCTCCTGCGCTCACGCTCCCGTTTTTTTGGCCGTGGGGCATGCAGGGACTCAGTTCCCAACCTGGGGTCAGACCCTCAAAGGCTTAACCACTGGACCACCAGGAAGTCCCAAGACTCCACTCTTCTAAATCTGCAGTGTGCCGGCCTCTCGGCAGGTCACAGCTCGAGGCCCAGGAGCGGCACTCACCTAGGATGAGGTGGAGCTTGGTCTCCGTCTGGAAGGCGTAGTGCAGCGTCACCAGGAAGGGCGACTGCCGGACGTGCTCCAGCACCTGCCGCTCCGTCCGCGTGTGCTCCGCGCTCTTGGCCTTCTGGACTATGGTGGCCTTCTTCAGCACTTTCATGGCGTACAGCTTCCCAGCGTCGTGGCCACTGACTTTACGCACGAGAAACACCTTTCCGTAAGCTGAAATAAAAAGAAAAAACCAGAAGAGTTACTAAAAGGCTGCCCAGGCAGAGAGGTAACTGCGTGCAGACTGAAGGTTAACAGTGTACAAAGGAACATTCTCTGAATGAAAAAGGACCCTTAGGGCTGTCTCTGGTGGTTCTTTTACACATTTCTTCAAGTTTACGCCAGACATCTCTCTCGGTCTAACCCGCAAATGCAGGAATCTCACCGCTGCTAACCAAGGGAGGCTTTCACCCTTTTCCTGTTCTTCTCCCCTCAGTATGCTTAGCTGTAGGTAACTACTGTTATCACAGCCAATTGACCACAGTCCAATTCTGAACAACCAGGACGTTTTAGACGTCACAGAAAACCTCTAGATTTTGCTACTGCTGTAAACAAATACACATAGTTCTTAATGAGAATCTAAAAAAAAAAAGAAGTCTCATACACACACATGAATCAAGTATCTCAAGGACTCCTCTACACTTAAAAAGTCTAAAGCAACATAAGCTGACCATGTACAAACAAAAAAGATCTTCAGATTCCTGACTCAGGGATCAAACCCGGGTGTCCCTCTCCTGCATTGCAGGCAGATTCTTTCCCGTCTGAGCCACCAGGGAAGCCTGCAAAAGACTCTAAATAGCAAGCAATACCAACAGAATCCCCTTGACAGCTCTGGACGGCAGTTCAAAGTTAGTAGGTGAACCTTGCCACGTGTTCCCTAAGTTTGGGCTCAGCTGGGAAAATCCTGTGTACAGGGCCACTCTGCTCTATGTGGAGGCGCTAGAGCCATACTGGATAGTGTGCCCAGAGCAGATATCTGTGCTTATTCACCTAGAGAAGCAGGGAAATGCCAGGAAGAGGTAGGAGGAACGAGGAGGAAGGCGGCAGATAAAAAAGCTGATAAAGGTAAGGAGGAGGTCCCCAGTTCACCTCTGCAGGGTATAAAGTCTCTTCCCTTCTCAAAATGCAAACACTTCCTGGGATGGTTGAGACCACTCCCACTTCTGAAGTGCTTTCAATCAAGACCATTCTGGAGCTGGTCTGAGTTCTGACCCAGACCCGTGCCTCCTCAGACTCTGCCCACACCTCAACAGTGTTTAGCATATATCCTGTTCTAACCTACCCACAAATAAGGCAGTTTTAAGGGAAGGGCCTAAATATTCATTGGAAGGATAGATGCTGAAGCTGAGGCTCCAATGCTCTGGCCACTTGATGCTTAGAGCCAATTCATTGAAAAAGACCCTGATGCTGGGAAAAACAGAAGGCAGGAGGAGAAGGGGATGACAGAGGATGAGATGGCTCGATGGCATCACCGACTCAATGGACATGAGTTTGAGCAAGCTCTGGGAGATGAAGGACAGGGAGGCCTGGCGTGCTGCAGTCCATGGGATTACAAAGAGTTGGACACAACTGAGCAACTGAACAGCAGCAGCAGAGGGATGGGCTCTCACGCCGTGGACGGTATTTGGTTCAGGACTCGAGGAAGCACATGAGTGCCTACTCGTGATACACGACGGACAGAGAAGGTGGTACCGTTCCTGAGAAGGGAGGGAGGCAGTCCCTGAGGACCAGGCAATGCAGGCTCTGTGCTAAACACACTCCGCACAGCAACCCGCTCGCTGCTCAGCAGCCAGTGAGGCTGGCACTGTCGGTGACCCCGCTCTGCAGACGGGAGCGCAAGATGGAATCACTGAAAGGAAGTGGCCAGACACTTGGGTAAAAAGTGGCGGAACTGATCCAAGTGCAAGCAGTGCGGCTCCAGGGACTACACAATTAACCGCAGCGATTTCTTTTAAAAAGAGACATTCTTCATGAGTACTAGAAACTGGATGGTGTGGATGTTAATAGAATCTATACCGTACAGGACATGGAAACAACCTAGATGTCCATCAGCAGATGAACAGATAAGAAAGCTGTGGTACATATACACAATGGAATATTACTCAGCCATTAAAAAGAATACATTTGAATCAGCTCTAATGAGGTAGATGAAATTGGAGCCAATTATACAGAGCGAAGTAAGCCAGAAAGAAAAACACCAATACAGTATACTAACACACATATATATGGAATTTAAAAAGATGGTAATGATAACCCTGTATGTGAGACAGCAAAAGAGACACAGATGTATAGAATGGACTTTTGGACTCTGAGGGGGAGAGAGAGGGTGGGATGATGTGGGAGAATGGCATTGAAACATGTATACTATATGTAAGAAACGAATCACTAGTCTATGTTTGATACAGGATACAGGATGCTTGGGGCTGGTGCACGGGGATGATCCAGAGAGATGATATGGGAAGGGAGGAGGGAGGGGGTTCAGGATTGGGAACTCATGTACACCTGTGGCGGATTCATGTCAATGTAGGGCAAAACCAATACAGTATTGTAAAGTAAAATAAAGTAAAAATAAAAATTAAAAAAAAATCTATACTGTAAACATACTGAACATACTCTGGACTGTAGAAAAAGTTAACAAATGGGTTGTGTCTTGTATTGAAAATAAAATGATTACAAATTGAGAGTTTAGTAAGGCAGAAGTGAACCCAAAAAAAAAAAAAAAAAAAAAGTCAAAGGACTGTTAGAACCTAACAATCTATTCAGAAGCAGTGAAATGAAGCTGGAGAATATTCTAATGAGGAGTGCCAGAAGCCAGCGTGAGGAATCCCACCCGTGACAAGGTCATGAGGCAGAGACCTTGATGGGCAAGGAGATTCGGGTCTCAGGGTTTCCCTGGTATTTCCTGAGCATGTACCCCCAAAATAAGAATCTGTCGACCTTATATTGTATTTTTCTATTCTTCTGACACTCTCTGGAAAAAGTTAATTCAGGGCTTTAGTCTTCTGCATTTGAAAGGAGTGTTTCAGCTCAACCCCCTCTGATAACACTCTGACTTGCCTAACAGGTTCCCCGGACCTTTTACAGCTTGTAATTGCTTACAGTCCCCAACTGCGAGGGGCACAAAGCTTAAGTTACAGAGCATTTTCTAAAGAGCTAAAAATCATATTGGTGACAGGATTTCACTGTTGACTCAATGATTGCTGCCAGGCCTCCATATTCTTTATCTTTTAGGCACCTGGGAGGATGTTAATCAATGTAAACGGGATATGGAAAAAGATATATAGTAGTTTTGATGTTAGCAACATTAGACTTTTGAGTTACTTTTGTTATAAATCACTGTACTGCTTTTACTTGTTACAAATTGCTGTATCTTTGCTAAGTAAAAATGTAACTTTATTTAGTGTTTTCTGAGAGTGGCACCAGACTTTGGAAAGACTAACACAAATGAGTCTTCTGGTTAACAAACCCTTATCAGAAAAGAGCTGTAAAATGTTAATTGGCCTTTTGGCTGGAAGATGATGTAAATCACTTAAGACTTGTGTATACAACTAGGTATGCAGAGAGAAAAGCTTGGTTTTGATAAGAGTCTGGGCTGCTAACGCTGTATAACTCTGTGTTACCCATTGATCTCTAGGTATAATCAAAAGTATAAAAGGCCTTGAAGGACAATAGAGGCTGGGCCAGTCGCTGGACTGGTTTCCCCCGTGTCTCTTTACTCTAATTTCTGGCTGAATTCCTATCTGGGGCGTGGAGGCTCGCCATGTCTACTTACTTGCCCCAGCTTTTTAAGATCCACGCGGGAAGGAGTCCAAGGTGGGGCACCCTCCGATATTCAAGAGGACGCCAGTGGCCTAACGTAGATGGTGCAAACTTCTTGTCTCGAAGTTTTATTAGTTCTCCACGTAAACCAAGTATTCAGCCTCTTTTCTCCACTAAATTTTCCCACTATACTATTATTTCCTAATCTAATCTTATATTAATAATAAATAAGTTTTTCCTCGCCTATCCATCTCTCCTTCGAATCACCCTGGATCCACCGGGGCTGGACCCCGGCAGAGGAGTCCTTACTACACCTTCCATGGAATAAGCTTCTACAGAAATTTCCAGAAGGAAGTCAAGCATTCCACAAGGACCAGGTTTCTGTGTCCCCTACACACCCAAGGCGCCCACCCTAAACGTCTGTCCTGAGATTCCTGACTCCAGACTCTTATGGTCCTGAAAAATTGCTGCCTGTCTGTCTTCCCAACAAAGAAAATCTTTCTACAGCTTCATGGGAAGATGGCCATGAACTCCTTGCCAGTGCTAACGTGTGTCCTTCTGCCCAGGTGCTGCCAGCGCAGCAGACAGACACAGGGTGTGAACACCGACCTGCTGAGGGCCTGCTCTTCAGAGACCAACCCTGAGACTCCTGCAGCACCCCGAGAGGGGGGTGAGGGGTGACCCCCACTTTAGAGGGCCTGCCCTTCAAAGACCAACCCTGAGACTCCTACAGCACTCCAAGAGGGGGTGAGGGGTGACCCCCACTTTAGAGGGTGTGCATCTCAGAGACAAACCCTGAGACTCCTATAGCACCCCGAGAGGGGGTGAGGGGTGACCCCCACTGTAGAGGGTCTGCACCTCAGAGACAAACCCTGAGACTCCTGCAGCACCCCGAAAGGGAGTGAGGGGTGACCCCCACTTTAGAGGGTGTGCATCTCAGAGACAAACCCTGAGACTCCTATAGCACCCCGAGAGGGGGTGAGGGGTGACCCCCACTTTAGAGGGCCTGCACCTCAGAGACAAACCCTGAAACTCCTACAGCACCCCGAGAGGGGGTGAGGGGTGACCCCCATTTTACAGGTGAGGAAATGGAGCCCAGAGAATTGTGCCCCTGGCTCAAGGTCATAGCCGCCCCTCTGGCCCAACTCCTGAGACCCCACTCCAAGCAGCGCTCCGCACCTCCCTGCAGTGAGTGAGCTCACAGACAAAGAAACGAGGAAGCAGACGTTAAGCAGAAGTCACAGTGCAGGCCAGCTGTCCGCATGGTGGCAGAGACCCAGCACCAGCACTTCCATGTGGAGGGAGTTCTGTGAAGTGGACCCTTTGGTGGGTGTGCCTAACCTTGAGCGGAAACAGGCCTTTCTACAGCATTCATCAGTTAGTCCTTACACCTTCTGGACTTACAAAACAGAATATTCGTCTTCTCTAAAATAATCTTTTAAATATTCAAAAACACAGTCACACCATCTCATCTAAGCAAAATGTCCCTGCTCGCTAAGCCACCTACAAGTAAATGAGGTGAAGATTCTGTGCCACTAGGAGGCTCCCTTGAGGTGCACTGTGAATTTGTAAATAATTTTTGGTTTTTTTTGTTCCTTTAAACAATGTCATATTTCACTTCAAATAAAAGTGAGATAGCATCGGATGCTAATGCAGGTGGGCAAATAATATAGTCACCCTTAATGCCACGTTATACACTGCATGGTCAAATAATAAACAGTCATCCTCCTGCCATGTGATGATAACCAGAAGTTTTCCAATGAGTTAAAGACGTATCCTGCCATTAGCATTATTTTTAATCTACCAGGAAAATGTCAGGGAAACAGCATGCTGACGCTCACAAGTCTTTGGTTTTTACTTTCGTAACTGCCATGATTAACTGAAGCTGCGGTACTTCTATCACATGGTACGTGCCAACAGGTGCTCACAGCAATAAAATCCAAGAAGTGCCTTACGATGCTTCAAACAACAGATATTTCAGGCAAACAAGATCTTATTTCTGAGTAGGCTGCTTAAGAAAAACAGAGTTGCCTCCAAACAGCCCTGCTTTCTGAAGCTGCCATAACGCTGCTGATCACATTGCGAAGGAGGAAGAAAACATTCACTGCTGGAGGGACCTTGAAGAAGCCACCTGCCTGGACTGAGCGGGCCCGCAGGTTAGTGCAGAGCAAGGGAGGGAGGAGTTCTCCCGCGGAAGGCGCCATCCAGTCCAGAACCGCCTACGTGTCTTCCAGCGTTTTAAGAGCGGCCACTGCCACTGGGCGTGGTGGTAATATCACTTCCTTTTAGCTTCCGTGAGAGGAATGACTGCCCTGCAGTGAAGCCAACTCCTGGCTTTCGCTCGCTGTGTGCTGATGGTGGTAAAGCCTATTTTGAAACATCTTTTGGAAAATGTAAAAAGCAACCAATGGCGAAACTCTTCTGGCCAAAAAAGGTAAACAATAGTACTTGCTGCTCAGATGGAGCCCCTCCAACAGATGCTTGGCAACACAGCTGGGATCTGCAGCTTGGGTCAAGATACAAAGCTTCAGGCTTCAGCGTAACTAATCTCTGCATCAACATGAAATGGCTTCAGATGCACTGCCAGCAATCCTCACAGAAGCCTCTGCAGTGCTCTGATCTTACCAGTTTCTCCAGAGAAAGGGCCTTTCCAAGATATGCTGTCAACAACGTCAGCACAAGAAGACACGGAGTTCACTGGTTTTCCAGAGATCAAGTCTAGCAGCACTTGAGACGACGCTGAAGTTCTACTCATCAGACTGAGGGAAAGCAAACTCTGAAAGGCCTTCCCTGGTGGCTCGGTTGGTACATGGGAGAGCTGGGTTCGATCCCTGGGCTGGGAAGATCCCCTGGAGAAGAACAACTGCCCACTCCACCATTCCTGCCTGGAGAATCCCAGGGACAGAGGAGCCTGGTGGGCCACAGTCCAGAGGGTCTGCAAGGAGTCTCATGAATGAGTGACTAACCGCATTCAAAAACCAAATAGCAGCGAGGATGGGGATTCCCTGGTGGGCTAGAGGGTAGGGCTTTGCGACGTCACTGCCGAGGCCCTGGGCTCAGTCTCAAGCTGCATGTTCGGAAAAAAAACAACACTGACAAGGATTAATTCCTGTCTTTGCTTGACAGATGCCTGACCACATGAACGAGGCACACCTTGCATTTCAAGGCTCGACAGACATCGCTGTGTGCTCCCACACCGACAGGGTACAGTGGCTGTCTCAAGGGGAAGACTGGATCAAGACAGCCACGTAAGCTTGTTCCAAGCTGGAGGAGGAATTCCACAGGTTGGGGGCAAACTACAGCTATTATGAAGGTCATTTCTGCTCAAACTGAAATATGGATTCAGCATCCTATTCTACCAGACACAGACAGTGCAATGTTGCAAACCTTGCTGACAGTGGTCCCCACGGCTCGATGATGAAGGAAATCACGTGAGATGAGCTAAGCATAGTGTCAAGGGGAAACGTCTAGCTCCTCAGACCAGGTTTCAGCCTGCTTTTCCACAGGTGAGACTCTGACCCCATTGGCCGCAGTAGTCACAATGAACCAGGCTTCTGGCGTGAGTCACGACAGAGAGAAGCTAAAGCAGACTGCCGATTTCAAAGCAAGGTGACATGCATGCTGTCACATCGAACACGGCCGCACAGACTCAACTACTTTTTCAAGCTAAACAAAAGCAGCTTTCTTGCTGAAATTTATCTTGAGCACAATTAAACAGATCTCATTACTTTATTTGTAAAATCTTAATTCATTAAAATTTTTCAGGAAGTATTGGCATTAAAATGTGATCAATTTGTTAAAAAAAAAAAAAAAAACATTTTTCTGGTCCGTCTGTGGATGCAATCAGTTTACAATGCCGTATGATTAAATGCAAGGAGAATCTGTCTACGTTTACATGCATTGTTCTGGAGAAAACAGTTAAGAACTAGATGGCCCCTGGATTAACTCCTTCAGTCCCCTGCTCACCCAGAACACACTGTTCCCACCGGGATCCAAATGCTTACACTCTGAGATCACCGTTTTCTGCCACTCAAGCTTTTATTAAACGCCGCTTTAAACCCTATACATTGTACACTCTGGCTTCCCAGTCATGCCACACGTTGGGTTTATTCCAATCTTGTAACTTCTGTACTGGAACTATTGCTTTAAAATATATATACACTGCAGAAGCGCTCCTGGGGACTCCCACCTGAACAGCTCCCAACACTGGTGGCACTTGCCTCTCCACCCGTGAGACAGCCTGCAGCCCGACGCCCTAACCAGCTCTCCATGCGCTGCCATCGCCCGGGCTGCTCTGCCTCCCACGAGCCGCTGGCAGGCACTGCCCTGCTGGCGTGTGCCTGCCGTGTGTGGTGCTCCTACACAATTTAGTTACGTATTCATAAGCCACGGAAATGTGAATGTGAAAGAAAAGAAAAAATGAGGCTACAATCTTTATAAGAGGCACAAAGAGCAAGACACCTGGGGGAGAAAACAAAAACAAAGACTGCCAAAAAGCAGGCACAGGTGAAGCAGCTATAGAAGGCTAAGGGAAAATCTGTACCCAGATTACTTCAAATCTATCTGGTTCTCACTTTAAAGAACTGGAAACTTGATTGCAGATGATGCATTACCAGTGCGGTTTATGCAAACCACTGTTTAAGAACTTACTTTCAAAGATTCTTGTGCCTGCACACAAAATGAATATGTATTTATATGTTTTAAGTGAAAAGTAGTATGTTCAAAGTACATATTTATATATCCTTTTAAAATGATTTTCCACTTGAAGAAGCCTTTTCTGATTAACCACAAGTACCAGAGATGTAATCGCAGAGAGATTCCACTAACTCGGCAATCACAGTCAGTGTTCCTGGAGTTCACTCTCTCTCCCCCTTCCAGAACACTGGAGTCTTGCTGACAGCGACTTAACCACCAACCACACCGACTCCTCCTCCCAGTCTGCACTCATCCTCACCTAGTAAACATACCTTTTGTGTTGTCATCTAAATTGTTGCTAAAAAAAATAACCCTTCTGGCTCAAAACACTGGATTTCCCCACGACTCCTAAGACAGCAAGAATCCTTAATTTAGCCGAAACTGCAGGCTTCCTCCCTGCCTCTCTCCACTTCTCGCCATCACTTACTCGCTCCTTCAGACGTAACAGCCTCTCCTGACTTCCCCGACTAGCACAGCTCCTCTAATCTTATCCTCTCCTGACACTCTGTCACAGAAATGGTCAGAAACAGGAGTTTTCACTTATTTGTGTGACTGCCTCACTGTGTAGTTTCACTGGACTGCAAATCCCACAAATCCATGGACTATGTCTGGTTTTACTCACTTTGTATCATTAGCAAATTCTGGAGCTGGTACACTGGGGAAACTCAATGTTGAATGTGTGAAAAACAAAAATAGAGAACAAACAAAGCAAAAGCTCTGTAGCATACAGCCAATATCCTTCTCCGCTGACAACCCTGACTTAACGGTGAAGGAGTCTTCAGGAAGAGAAGGTAACAATGCCAACCTGCTGCAGAGCAAGAGCACGCCGACCTTCCCCTCGAGAGGGCAAGGGGCTTTCATGCAGAAATCACTGTCAGGAAAGAAAGCAGTGTTAGTCACTCAGTCGAATCTGACTCTTTGCAATCCTGCAGACTGCAGCCTGCCAGGCTACTCCATGGAATTCTCCAGGCAAGAATATTGGAGTGGGTTGCCGTGCCCTCCTTTAGGGGATATTCCCGACTCAGGGATAGAACCTGGGTCTCCTCAATTGCAGGCAGATTCTTTACCATCTGTGGCTCAGCTGGTAAAGAATCCACCTGTGATGCAGGACACCTGGGATCAATCCCTGGGTGGGGAAGATTCCCTGGAGAAGGGAAAGGCTACCCACTCCAGTATTCTAGCCTGGAAAATTCCAGGGACTATACAGTCCATGAGGTTGCAGAGTTGGACACGACTGAGCGACTTTCACTTCACTTTCACTTTCTTTACCGTCTGAGCCACCAGGGAAATCCCCAATCCTTTTAACGTGGGATCACGCATGCCACCTGACAACATTCCCTAGGGATACTAGCTCAGGAAACTTAGCTGCCACCACTGTGGAAAGGAAAGTATCTTAACAGGGTGTTGTCTCTCTTGGCCACTGCTTTGTAACCTGCCTCAACTACATAAGAACTGATCACAATGCCTGGTCACATCCCTTCCTCATATATGATTTAACTTGAGAAAAGATTTCTACCTTTCCACACGTGACGTGTCCCAGACACTGACCATCAGTCCACCTGCCCTCCCCACTCCAGTCTCTCTAGACCATTTTTTTCAACTGTGGGCTGTGACTTGTTAGTGGATAACAATACCAATTTATTGGGTTCAATGGGCATTTGGAACAGAAGTACTCAAAAAAGAACTGAATATACTAAAAAGTGTTTCATGAACATGTGGAGGTATCAGTTCAGTTCAGTCGCTCAGTCGTGTGTGACTCTTTGTGATCCCATGGACTGCAGCACGCCAGGCCTCCTTGTCCATCACCAACTCCTGGAGTTGACTCAAACTCAGGTTCATCGAGTCGGTGACGCCATCCAACCATCTCACCCTCTGTCGTCCCCTTCTCCTCCTGCCTTCAATCTTTCCCAGCATCAGGGTCTTTTCCAATGAGTCAGTTTTTCACATCAAGTGGCCAAAGTATTAGAGCTTCAGCCTCAGCATCAGTCCCTCCAATAAATATCCAGGACTGACTTTGTTTAGGATTGACCAGTTTGATCTCCTTGCAGTCCAGGGACTCTTAAGAGTCTTCTCCAACACACAGTTTAAAAGCATCAATTCTTCAGTGCTCAGCTTTCTTTATGGTCCAACTCTCACATCCATACATGACCACAGGAAAAACCAAAGCTTTGACTAGACGGACCTTTGTCAGTAAAGGAATGTCTCTGCTTTTGAATATGATGTCTAGGTTGGTCATAGCTTTTCTTTCAAGGAGCAAGTGTCTTAGTTTTAAGGCTACAGTCACCATCTGCAGTGATTTTGGAGCCCCAAGAAAATAAAGTTTGACACTGTTTCCACTGTTTCCCCGTCTATTTGCTATGAAGTGATGGGACCGGAGGCCATGATCTTCGTTTTCTGAATATTGAGCTTGAAGCCAACTTCTTCCCTCTCCTCTTTCACTTTCATCAGGAGGCTCTCTAGTTCCTCTTCACTTTCTGCCATGAGGGTGGTGTCACCTGCGTATCTGAGGTTGCTGTGTTAGGCATACATGTGTGGGTACACGTGAATGTAAACAAGTCTTGAGCACGTGAGAGAGGGAAAGGAGGGCAGTACAGAACAATGGTTAGGAACATAGGCTCTGATGCCTGACTGCCCAGCTCTGATTCCTAGATATGCTGTTCAATAACTGTGTGAAAGAAAGTGAACGTTTATTCGCTAAGTCATGTCCGACTCTCTGCGACCCCGTGGACTGTAGCCCACCAGGCTCCTCCACTGCGCTTCAACTCTGTCATTAGGGACAGAGATAGTTCTTACATCATACAGCCTGGGGATTTAAGAAATTAAAGAAATTAACGTAAGGATTCAAAGGAAGGCCTGGCAGATAACAAACACTACACAAATGTTAGCGGGAAAGGTCTGTGTGTCTGTATATACTGTTTCTGTTTCTATATACATACATAAGCACACATACTGAATTGCCATGCAAAAATATACCTGTTTTGTCCTATGCATAATAGTCCAAAAGGCTTGAAAGCTACAGCTCTAGATGAACTTATATGCTTTTCCTCTAAAAAAAAAAACAAATTATGTAGGCCAAAGAACTTTCCCTTTCTATCCATCTCTTAGTAACCTCAGGGTTAAATTTAAGACACAATTACAATGACTATCTCAGCCCAGATTTCTACATCATCTATCTCACTTTCCTGTTACCTGACTTTTGCTCTATTTTCATCTTTTTTTTTAAAGTTCCTTATTTTTTTATTCTATCTTTGAAAATGCCCTTAAATCTCTACTTGAAAACTGGTACATTTTAAGATACATTTAAAATAAAATGCACTTGATTTTACATATTTATCAAACAGAAGCATTGATTCCTAAATTCCTTTATAGAACAGATGCCTTATCTACACACTAAATTCCAAATCTTAAAAAATACATAACTATGTAAAACTTAATATTGCAACTATAAAACTTAGTATTTCAACATAATTTAAAAATAGAAACAGAATTTGAGCCATTTAATTAAATCATTTTTAGTCATTGTTGCCAGGATTTTTAAAATAAAAACAAAACGTCTAAGACTAATAAAGACAGACTAATTAAAATAGATTCTTCTAACACACAAAGAGCTAAAAACCCAAAACATGCCTGCACAGTGAACAGACGCTAACATGCCTGCACACGTGAACAGACGCTAACATGCCTGCACACGTGAACAGACGCTAACATGCCTGCACACGTGAACAGACGCTAACATGCCTGCACACGTGAAGAGACGCTAACATGCCTGCACACGTGAACAGACGCTAACATGCCTGCACACGTGAACAGACGCTAACATGCCTGCACACGTGAACAGACGCTAACATGCCTGCATACATGAACAGACGCTAACGGCAAACAGGAGACATGGTAAAAGCACATGGAATCATAGGCAGTAATTGTTTATGCAAAGGACTGAGATAGGCTATTTGTTTTAGGTATAAACCTGTATATCCTCTCTAGAAGATATACAACACCGACGACCTGGAAGACAATAAAAGCATCAGCAGTCTACATATAATCCAATTAATTATTTAAACTACCCAGGGTCAAATGTGACTCATTTAGTTAATTACTTTAAATGGTCAAAAACAGTTGCTCAGCTGAAATCGAGACCACAAAACCAATGCACTTTCTCATGGATGGTGTTGCTGCTGCTGCTGCTGCTGAGTCACTTCAAAAGAGAGCTAAAGGTGAGAAAGCTGACAGTAAAGAGAGTTTCAGGAATGACCATCTGTGGACTCCATTTATGCATACTGGATTAGCTTGAATGATTAAAGACTTGAGTGCGTGGCATCTGCTAGATCAGCACTTTTTAATTTCAGAGAAAGCACTCGCCACCACAGGCACTGAGCCCACTGACAACTGCACGTGAGCACGTGGCATGGCTATCTCCCGACTATCTCCGACGGATGACCTGTGTAAACCACGTGGCATTGCTCATCCCTGGTCCCAAATGGCTTGAAAACCAAAGATCCATCAGGAAAGGAGAAAAAGCTGCAAAGGAAGCCATGTTCCACTGTGAGACTAGACTAGAATTGATCACCCATGGAATGTGATTACCAAAGGACCCACTAAAAGGAAAATACATGAAATCACAACAAATGAGCTGTTTGGATTTAAAAGGCTTGCCTGTCTCTCTTGCTCCAAAACTTCCCAGGTTCAGGCTGAACCCAGACCCGAGCCTCGGCCACACACTGCTGAGGCTCCTCCTCTGCCGCTACCACCCCCTCACTCTTCTCTGAGTGTTCCTGCAGAAGTCAAGTGCACTCCATTCTAGAAACGTGACCTAGGACAGCATCAGTAATGAGTCAAACTGTATTTACACTAGGGAGGTAATGTCAACCAACATCCCTGAGTGGAACCATCTTTTGATTTTAGAATAAAACATCACAAATATCTAACCTCTAAGATCTCCATAAGCACTGCAGGCTGACACTGAAACGTGAGGAACAGCGGGCACACACAGACGCAGAACTACAAGCTCCTTAAAAGGACGATTCTGACAATTTAACGGATACAGGCTTGTAAAAGCACTGTTTTGATAGAACACTCTCCAAACACCTAAAGGGAATTAAATGACAAACGATGACTAAGTCATCATTTTTGAAGCAGTCTGTACATGACTCAATCAAGTATTTTTCCCTTGCATCATGTAGCCAAAAAGCGGCTGTCTTCAAGCTGCCTGCTGCAATTCCTAGCACCATCTAGTGGCAAATTATCCAGAAGAAAAAGAAATGTAGTCTTATTTAATACATGAGATGTGTTTCTGAAAAGTCTGCAATAAAAAAATGTAAATATCTATATGTTTTACAAGGCTCTCCTGTTAGGGATGACTTTCATGGAGTCTGGGTTTTGTTTGTTGTTTTAGTAGCGAAGTCGTGTCCGACTCTTTTGCAACACCATAGACTGTAGCCCACCAGGCTCCTCTGTCCATGGCATTCCCCAGACAAGAGCACCGGACTCGGGTGCCATTTCCTTCTCCTGGGATCTTCCCAACCCAGGGATCGCCACGTCTGCACTGGGAAGCAGATCCTTCACCACTGAGCCACCTGGGAAGCCCAGAGTCTGACATCAAAGAGCAAAGAACTATCAGCGTGAACGTCCGAGGACCGCACTGTCGGCTGCGCCAACGGTGCACAGCCGGCCCTCCGCTGACGGCTCCCACGGGACAGCCTGTAGGACCTGCCGATTACATGGCCACCCCGCCCCTCACCTCCAGAAAAGAAAGAGTGAAAGAAAAAAGCAACCTTCTTACGAGGGCACCAGGGACTGAGGAAGACAGAAATGGTTGCTGCTCATTAGCTATTACTGGAGGCAAGGCATTCTGAATCTCTACTCAATAGCACTCATCTGAAGATCTTATAAACCCAGAAACAAACATTAAGTGAAGAACATGTTATTCAGCTTGCAAGTCTGTATGTAATACATCTTTTTTAAAAAGGACTCACTGGGGAGGCTCAAGAGGGAGGGGATATATGCATACACAGAGCTGGTCCACTGCTGTACAGCAGAAACTGACATTATAAAGCAATTACACTCCAGTTTAAACAATGCTCACCACTCTTTTCTCCGCACCCAAAACAGTACCTGCCTCTTAACAAATGCATGTGAATGAGTGAGCCCCCAGAGCAGAGGGGATGAAGCGAACGGTTCTGAACATAAAAGTGACATGACCAAACTCACACTCAGGAAAGAAGACTGGCTGAGGTCAGAGGAAGGCCGGGAAGGCGCAGCTGAAACTGAAGACCTTTCGGTAATTACGCGTCCCTACTTATTGCTGGACATATTTTGGTTTCACAACAAAGTATTTGTTAAGAGATGACGATCACTTATGTATCAAGCTGATAATCTGAGACACGCACTATACTGCTGCTGCCGCTGAGTCGCTCCAGTCGTGTCCGACTCTGTGCAACCCCATGGACTGCAGCCCACCAGGCTCCCCCGTCCCTGGGATTCTCCAGGCAAGAACACTGGAGTGGGTTGCCATTGCCTTCTCCAAATGCACTATACTAGCTCTTGTAAAATCCAGGCTTCTTTCCCTTTCAGATACATGTACAGTTGATACAGCATTGACTAGGTATCAGGCAACCTAGATGTTGCCTGATTTTTATGCAACTCATTTTATGCATATTTTATGCATATTTTGGGGCCTCCCAAATAGTGCAGTGGCAAAGAACTGCCTGCCAATCCAGGAGATGAAAGAGACTCAGGTTCGATCCCTGGGTCAGAAGATCCCGTGGAGTGTGAAATAGCAACCACTTCCATATTCTTGCCTGGGAAATTCCTTGGATAGAGGAGCCTGGCTGGCTACAAGGACTTGGACACAACTGAGCAGCTGAACACACGTGCATATTTCAGCGTAAGACTGTTACTCTAACTCACAGAAGGCTGTTCAGAACGAGAACGCTTGAAAAGTTAAAGAATAAAACAAAGAGACACAATCTTCATTTGGCATTTTATTTTTAAGGAGACACAAGAAACGTGGGTTCAGTCCCTGGGTTGAGAAGATCCCCTAGAGTGGGAAATGGCACTCTATTCCAGTATTCTTGCTGGGAAATTCTATGAGCAGAAGAGCCTGGCGCGCTATAGTCCATGGAGCTCAAAGAGCTGGACTCGACTAAGCGACTAAGCACACGTGCACGCGGAGCACAAATCCACGCTTAGAGAAGCTGATGGAACGTCAGCTGCCAGTACATCCAGGAAACGCTTGCCGTTAGATTTTCAGGATCAGAAATATAACTCTAGTTGGAATTACTCCCAGATACACTAACAGAGTGACTACAGGAAAGAACTAATAATCTGTCCTTACGAGGAAGTCCTAAATAGCTGTTTTCTAATTTAGGGTACAGCTTTACAGCAGAACCCCCTGTTGAATAAATAATCATAACTGGCGGTTATCTAGCAATTGGCGATTCATAGTGAGTATCTCACTGATGTTGTAACAACATGGTGGGATAGGTACCATTAACTTTGGCCAATAGGGACTCAGGCTCACAGAGTTCATGTAATTTACCCAAGGAACACAGGTAGGCAACAGTGAGGTTAAGACTCAAACCCGAGTCTCACAAGTCACCGCTGACAGCCAAGCACCTCACAACTGTGAATGCACCACAATCAGAAATCAGCTCAAATGCACCCTTTATAGCTACATGACAAAACTTACCCTTTTCTGCCATAATGACAAAAAAAATCTGTGAATACAGATCAACCATGATGAGTAAGGAAAATCCAAAAAGAATCCGTCTCCACTTCATTAAACACCAGATGACTTACGATGCACAGTGAGTCCACTTAGAGTCTCTCTTCTGCACTTGGGTGGAGCAAGATGGTCAGAAGGCAGGCAGCAGAAAAGGTAAAAGAAAAACTAGAATCACTACTCCCACAAACAGTCCAAGATTTCATCATGAAACAAAGATGCTTCCTGAATCTGGAAGTATCAGTCTCCAGAGGACACTAGAGACAGGCACATGAACAGCGGAATCACTAGACTATCGCTAAACTCCACAGTTAACGAGCGTGGGGAGGGAGCAGGGCAACAGGGTTGGAGACAAAGACGACGATCTTAAGAGTCCACAATCCAGAAGGAAACTAGCAGCTGTGAACCGCTCAGGGCCCTCTTTCCTACCAAGCACTTCCAGGGCCACAGTCCAGAGAAGGAAGCAACTGTGCAGGATCTGGACGGGTGGGAAAGAGAAAAAGTATGAAGGTGGGGAAGGAGATAACACCGGGCCTCAGGGAACGGGAAACACACATAACCGTAGCGGAGTGAAAACCAACCAGACTTGTGAGCAGGCGGAATACCGGGGTAACTGGAGAAAAAGACAGGAGAAAACCAAGCCAAGCCTGAAAGCAAGCAAAGAATTTGGACGTGAATAATTAACTAGAAAAAAAGGCACTAAAAGTTCTGAAACAGAAGAATAGCACGATAATGCCGGATTCTAATGAGGCTGCATATTATTTGCAGCAGGACATGTATAAAAGGCATAAAATGGAGAGAGAACTTGCAGAAAGTCCAGTTTAAAAAAAAAACCAACCTTGTCAACAATCCATGTATAAGGTAATAAAAGTCAGGGCACTGAGAACACAAAAGGTAAATCCAAGGGCCACGTTGAAAGAAAAATTACAGGATTTTTGTGAGAAATAAGAAAAAAGTCAAAATAGAGAAGGATCAAGTATTATTTGCAAGTTTCTAGCTTAGGAAACTGATCAGCAGATTAGCATAGATTAAAAGAAATAAGATAGCTGAAAACAGAAATCAATACTCTGAGTAAAAGTTTTTTCTGTTTTTTTTTTTCCATAAATATCACATGTATTTAAATATGAAATCAAAAAGTAAATCTTTCATCTTCCAATATTCCAAGAAGTCTTCAAGATACTGAAGGAATAGAATTTTTTTCTGGTTCAAAGTACATAAAATTAAATCATCAGAAGAGTTCTCAGTTCCACTTCCAAAGAAAGCCTGACAGGACACATTAAAAGCACCTGATGAGGCTTTTCTATTATCCTAAGTAGTTCTGGGGAAAAATTATCTTAAAAAGGTAATGAAACTGAAAGATCAGTGGTAAAATTTTTGAATAAAAATTGAGATTTTATTATAATCATAATAAAAGTTTCCACCTACTCCATTTAGTCATCAAAACTGTGATTTTAATACAGAAATACCTACAATGACATCCAGCAGTGATTCCACCTTCTCCCAAGAGCAGGAGACGGTCAGCTGACAAAAAGGGAAAGCAGGAGGCACGGCTCACACAGCCCAGGAACAAGAAGAAGCGGCAAGTGGAAGCACAAGCACAGCACTGCCCTGAGCTCTCTCCCACCTTCGCAGAATTGTCTGAAAGGCCTGTCTGTGGTCAAGTTGCCCCACAAAACTGAGGTGAACAATGAGACAAAGTGCTAACTGTGTGGAAAGAAAATCCATCCAAAGTTTGTTTTAAAATCTGGCCTATCTCTTTTCTTCTTCACACTCATGTGTTTTTGGAATCAAGGTAATGCTAGCCTTATACAATGAGCTGGAAGAAATAATTCCATTGTTTCTGTTCTCTGAATTTGTGAAAGGTCAGCATTATCTGTGCCTTGAGTGCTTGGCAGAACTCACTTTAGAAACCACCAAGTGACATCCAGTGGCTAAGGATCTGCCAGCCAGTGCTGGGGACAGGGGTCCACTCTTGGTCTGGGAAGAATCCCACACGCCATAGAGCAACCTGGCCTGTGCACCCACCACTGAGCCTCAGCACCAGAGCTGTGCTCGGCAACAGGAGGCCAACAGCCTGCAGCCAGAGAGGAGCCCGCCTGCTGCTGCCAGAGAGGAGTCCGCCTGCTGCAGCCAGAGAGGAGCCCGCCTGCTGCCACTGGAGAGAGCGGTAAAGACCCAGAGCAGTCACACAGAAGTGAACAAACAAATATAAAAACTGTACCAAGTGTTTTCCCAGCAGGAGGACTTTTACTCAGTGACCAGTTTCTTTAGGGATTAAAGGACTATTCAGGTTTCTATTCTTGTTTCAATCAATTTGGTGTTTCACACATTTCAAGGTGCGTGTGCACGTAAACACTGGAGAAACACTGCCTCAGACTGCTACATTCCTGTCACTTCCCAAATTATGTGCCATCTTTGTCCAGTATTTCAGTTTTCTGGCTGTTAGCCCTACAGGTTCAGACGTTTTGACCACGGTTTCACACAGTCAGCACTGTTTAGGTCTTTATTCACCAACAGCTTTTGCGTCTCAGAATCTCTCCTGAGACCACTTTCCTTCTCCCTAAAATTGTGTCTTTTAGCGAGGACGCACCGGTGGAAAACTCACTCACCTTTCTTGTCTGAAAATGTCTGTTTGCCCTTACTTCTGTAACATAGCTTTGCTGGGAATCCAATTCTAAATTGACAGCTATTCCTCTGGCGACTGTCTGGACAGTCTTCCACACGGCTATGGTATTCACGTGGTTGCTGCGGGAAAGTCATTGGCTCATCTATTCGTTGTTTCTCCAAAAGTCAGCCTTCTCTCCCTGGCAGTTTTTAGGGTGTCTCTCTGTCTCTGGTGTTCATCGGTTCCTCTCATGTATCTGTGTAAGAACTCCTTTATAGAAACACTTGTCTGAGATCTTCTGTTTCCTAAATTTACAAATTCATATACTTAATCGATCCTAGAAAATGCTCAGCTATTATCTCTTTGGATATTTACCTCTCCCCACTCTGTTTGCTCCTTCTGGGACTCTGATTAGATGAATTTACATGCTGACAAGACAGCCATGCAATGAGCAGGCTCAGTGAAAATGAAGCTGTGGGCGCCTTGCTCACATGTTATTTAGAATCTCAGAGGCGTGAAGGTAGAGCCTGAAGCCAACAGGAGGCTCTTCTAGTGTAGGGATCTCTGCACCTGCACAAGTCACACGCCTGTGGGGCCCTGGCTTCAGATAGCAAGGACAGTGATAGTAAAAATCCTGAAGGCAGAAGGAAGGAGAAATCAGAAAACTAAGAAACATCTCCCACCCAGGGATAACCACACTCTTATCATTTTGATGCACGGATCAGAAATTTTTCTATATATTTACATGTAGATATTTAGTCACACAATTTTTATACTATGGAAATGGTATATTATACATTCTCTTCTATAGTTTTTTTTTCAAATTTACTATATCATAGAGAGCTTTCAAAAACTTTAGTAAATACAGATCACTTCAATCCTATTGTACAGATAATAGAACATACAGCTACATGGTCATTTAAGCAAATTCATATTGTTAGGTTTCTGAAGAGTCTTGAGTTTTTCATTTTTAAAAATGATGAGCATGGGCTATCAATAAAGTTGAGTGTGGACTGAATGAATCAATCAGTATAAACCACACTTCACAGAGTACTTGGCAAGTAACAAACTCTCCATAAATGTTAGTGGTTTTATAAAATATTATGTCTTGTATAAAAACTGAATTCATCTACACTCCCAACAGCAGGGTAAGAGAGATTTTTTTTTCTTGATCCTTACCAATTCTTTTAAGTTTTGCCTTTTGTATTTCTTCTCTTTTTCCATTTAGTTTCTACTGTAAAGTGAGTCAGGCATATGTGTACACACATCCCCTCCTCTTTGGAGTCGCTTCCCCTTAGGTCACCTTGGAGCACTGCGCAGGTTCCCTCAGCTACACAGCAGGCTCCTGTGTGGGAGTTGCCTGTTTTACACACAGTGCCAGGGTTCACACTTGTCAATCCCAGTGCATCTCACCACGCCCTCTTTCCCCCTTTGGTGTCCGCATGTTTGTTCTCTACATTTGAGAATGTCTCTATTTCTGTTTTGAAATAAGGTCATCTATACCATGTATTTCCTCTCGGAATGCTCTGTTCACATTCTCTGACAGTTCTCCTAACGGATTCCTTATTGTTTTAAAATTTTAATGATTTCTGTGTTGGAGATGTCAATCCTTTGTCATAGGGGTATCAAGTGTTTTTTTTCTCTTAAAAAAAAAGAATTAACTTACCTCCAGTTCCTAAGACCTTCAGGAGCTCAAAATTTTCAATCCCCACCTTCTCTGCATGTCCTGTTAAATTAGCTAAAAAAAGAAAGAGAAAAAATAAACAATTAAGGAGATAAGTAACAGGAGACAGTCCCTGGGGCTTCTGATGTACCGCAGCATTTCATTTCTTGGAACGTTAAATAAGGATTCCCTTGATCCCTATTTGTTAAATAGCACAGCTATGCTTCATGTAATTTTCTGTATCTCATATATTACAACTTTTTTTTTAGAATTTTGTTACTGTGTATCATTTGTATCGAAGGTCAACCATAAAGTGCTATATGACTTTCTACTGACCAAATAAACTGAAAATTAACACAAATTCTAATATGTAGACAGATATGCAGAAAGAAAATTGGACAGATTCAGAAGATGCATACATTTATTCAACAAGCATCACCGTCTGTAAAAGCCCCTCCAAGGCCACAGGCTGTGCTCCACGCCCACTTCTGCCCCAAGCGCACGAGCAGCGTGCCCCAGCTCCTGACCACGCTGGCCCGCCCCCTCGGCCCTGACGTGCAAGCGCTGATCTCAGGGAAGCCTAAGGCCTCTGCCAGTCCACAATTCTAGAACTATGCCGAAAAGCAAAACTCTTCAAAAACACATTCTGGAATAAACAAAATGAAGGCACCTTATCATGATTATCTTCCAGTGTACCCCACTGAATTCTGGTCCCACTCTACGGGAAGTTAAGAAGTGTGATGTTGGGGGAAGGTGGGGAAGAGTGCTCAGGCTGAAATGAATCTGGAAACAGCTTAAAGTTTCACAAGTCTCTTTAAGGCCGAACCTCACAGACACTCCACCAGAAAATATGCATCTGGATCTTCAAGACTGAGATACTTACATCTGTCAACTTTACTGGAGCACAAGTTACTTTTTATGGTAACAGCTATCCATACTGTGTGAACCAGCAGATTAGAAAGACATGATTAAGAAAGGCTTAGTTCAAATCCTAGTTCCAGCGCTAAAAGCTCAACTCTTCTGTGTTTCAGATCCCTCTAGTGTAAAATGGGGAATAAATAAAACTGCCTGCCCTCAAAGCATACTGGTGCCTGCGATTTACGCTCAAACGTATTTTTAAGAAGATGGACTGGTGGGAGAACACAGGTATGGACAGATGCGTGATAAAGAAGGGCTTGCCAGTGGCTCAGGGACAGAGAATCCACCTGCGGTGCAGGACATGCAGGTTCGACCCCTGGGTCAGGAAGACCCCCGGTGGGGGGCACGGCAGCCCACGCCAGTGCTCCTGCCTGGGGAACCCCAGGGACCGAGGAGTCTGGTGGGCTGCTGTCCATGGGGTCGCACAGAGTTGGACACAACTGAAGTGACTTAGCATGCATCCCTGCCCTGGTGGAGGGCACGGCAGCCCACGCCAGTGCTCCTGCCTGGGCAACCCCAGGGACCGAGGAGTCTGGTGGGCTGCTGTCCATGGGGTCGCACAGAGTTGGACACAACTGAAGTGACTCAGCATGCATCCCTGCCCTGGTGGAGGGCACGGCAGCCCACGCCAGTGTTCCTGCCTGGGGAACCCCAGGGACCGAGGAGCCTCGTGGAATGCAGTCGAGGACTGACAGAGCACGCACACACATGATGAAGAAGGTGCAGCAGGATGCTAACTGCAGAACCTAGACAGCGAGTAAAAGGGTGTACAACACACAATTCTTTCAAATTCTCTGCATTATATTTGAAAATGTTCATAATAAAATGGCAAATTACAAAATAGGGCTTGTGATGATTCTGTGAGCTTAATTCACACAGTATTTGCTGTGTTCAACTAAGACAATTAGTGTTTGTAAATAAATTTATGCTTTGGACTACTGGACTTCCTGGTGGTTCAGCTAATAAAGAATCCGCCTGCAATGCAGGAGACCTGGGTTCAATCCCTGGGTTGGGAAGATTCCCCTAGAGAAGGGAAAGGCTGCCCACTCCAGTGTTCTGGCCTGGAGAATCCATGTTCTGAACAACTTTCACTTTCACTTTTGGGGCTATAATTCTTTTTAAAAATTAGACTAAGAACTTTTAACTAGAATTAAAAGTTTCAGAGGGAAAAGCAATTTCAGCATCTTTCCAAAGTTTAACTAAATGCTTTAACTTAAAAAAAATATTTTAAATTGTGGTCACAATTAACCACAGAACAAAATTTACCATCTTAACCATTTTTAAGCATATGCTGCTGCTAAGTCGCTTCAGTCGTGTCCGACTCTGTGTGACCCCAGAGACGGCAGCCCACCAGGCTCCCCTGTCCCTGGGATTCTCCAGGCAAGAGCATTGGAGTGGGTTGCCATTTCCTTTTCCGATGCATGAAAGTGAAAAGTGAAAGTGAAGTTGCTCAGTCATGTCCGACCCTCAGCAACCCCCTGGACTGCGGCCCGCCAGGCTCCCCCAGCCCTGGGATTCTCCAGGCAAGAGCACTGGAGTGGGTTGCCATTTCCTTCTCCAATGCATGAAAGTGAAAAGTGAGAGTGAAGCTGCTCAGTCGTGCCCGCCTCTTCTCGACCCCCTGGACTGCGGCCCACCAGGGCCCCCCATCCCTGGGGCTCTCCCGGCAGGAGCGCTGCAGCGGCTGCCACTGCCTTCTCCGCTTTAAGCATATAACAGCACTGCTGTGTTAACTCCGGGAACATGGCTCACCACAGAGCTCTAGAATTTCTTCACTGTGCAAAACAAATTTCACTGAACAATGACTCTTCTCCCTCTCTTCCAAACTTCCAGCAACCACCATCCCAGTTTCGGTTCCTAAGAGTCTGACTGTTAACGCACACTTTCATAGTGAGAACAAATCAGTGTACACGGTCCATGCCTCAAGTTCACACTGGCTTCAGCATAAATCTAAAGTGAATACCCAAGGTGTATCTTAAAATCAATACAATAAAATAGCATACCCTCCTGTAGTATGGCAGACTATAGAAAAAGCAAGCTCACAGGAAACCATCACTTCTGAAATAATGAGTTGGCTCTAAACGAACAATAAAAGTTCTGTTATTTATTGCTGTAACTGAATGCTAAGTCCTGTTATTTTATTTAAAAAATTGGAAGTTGAAGACATTATTGAAGAGTCACATGTTAAAAGTCACTACTCCTGCTTCTAGCAGGCATCACCTTCTATTCACAAGGAGAGGTGTGGCAGCCCAGCTTTCCGAGAGCACTGTCCATATGTCAGGGGAAGCACGCCGGCTGCAACCGCCCACCCGGGCAGGCGCCAAGATAGCCATTCGCATGAGGTGTTTCACAACAGGAGGTCCTGGTAAGGAACACAGAACTAATAAGCCACCACCAACCGGAAGAGTTCGGGAAAGGTCAAAAGGAGACACCACATGTCCAATCACCTCCCAGAATCCTTCTCCCTGGCCTCCATCTTCTCTGAACAAGGCGTGCACCACCAGGAAGGACTCTGAGTCAGAATGATTTGCTAAAGACCACCAGGAAACTAACCTCATCACCATAAAACCTGCAAGCCATGTGGCAGAGTGGTCCTCCTGGGTCCCCTCACTCTGCTGCTCTCCACCTGGGTGCCCCTTTCCCAATAAAATTTCTTGCACACCACATGTGTCTCCTCAGACAATGCATTTTCAAGTGTTAGACAAGAGCCCAGTTTCGGGCCCTGGAAAGGGTCCTCCTTCCTGCAAAACATACCTTATTTCTCCCATATCTATATTTGCAGCTGGACTAAGGGAGATAAGGAACTCTCTTCAGATACACCGTCACTTCAGCCTTTTATCCACTAACCACAGAATTTTTCTCATAAGAAATCAGAAGAGATCATAGATTAATTACACTTAGTTCTTATATGCAGAGTACATCATGAGAAACACTGGGCTGGAAGAAACACAAGCTGGAATCAAGACTGCCAGGAGAAATACCAATAACCTCAATAGGCAGATGACACCTCCCTTATGGCAGAAAGTGAAGAGGAACTAAAAAGTCTCTTGCTGAAAGTGAAAGTGGAGAGTGAAAAAGTTGGCTTAAAGCTCAACATTCAGAAAATGAAGATCATGGCATCCGGTCCCATCACTTCATGGGAAATAGATGGGGAAACAGTGGAAACAGTGTCAGACTTTATTTTTGGAGGCTCCAAAATCACTGCAGATGGTGACTGCAGCCGTGAAATTAAAAGACGCTTACTCCTTGGAAGAAAAGTTATGACCAACCTAGATAGTATACTGAAAAGCAGAGACATTACTTTGCTGACTAAGGTCCGTCTAGTCGAGGCTACGGTTTTTCCAGTGGTGATGTATGGATGTGAGAGTTGGACTGTGAAGAAGGCTGAGCCCCAAAGAATTGGTGCTTTTGAACTGTGGTGTTGGAGAAGACTCTTGAGAGTCCCTTGGACTGCAAGGAGATCCAACCAGTCCATTCTAAAGGAGATCAGTCCTGGAATTTCTTTGGAAGGAATGATGCTGAAGCTGAAGCTGAATCTCCAGTACTTTGGCCACCTCATGGGAAGAGTTGACTCATTGGAAAAGACTCTGATGCCAGGAGGGATTGGGGGCAGGAGGAGAGGGGGATGACCAAGGATGAGATGGCTGGATGGCATCACGGACTTGATGGACGTGAGTCTGAGTGAACTCCAGGAGTTGGTGATGGACAGGGAAGCCTGGCTGCTGCAATTCACGGAGTCACAAAGAGTTGGACACGACTGAGCGACTAAACTGAACTGAATGACTGACTACAAAGCATGCCGTCCAGGAAACGCGGGTCTCTCACGAAGGCGGCTCAGATAGCCGGTGAGACCTGTGCTCACACGTTATCTACCCTCTCTGTTCTTCGGTTTCTGACACAAATGAACACTTTGCAAAGCGGGCTGGAGGCTTCCCCAGCCTCCAGTCCTGGGGGAAAGGGAGCTGACACAGCTCAAGATGAATGAGCCGCACAGATGCCTCTGCCTCTGAGTGGCGCTGTGGTCAAGGTTCCCCACGAGCTGGAGGTCAGCTCTGCTTTCTTCAAGGTGTGTTCTCTTCAGAATCTCCTCTCTTGGCCTTAGTTGCTCACAAGTTTATTTACTCTTTGTGTGCCTGGTGAGCTAAGGTGGAACTTGAGAGAGGGTTTTTCCCTCCCTCACACTTCAAACCCCAGAATCTAGAAAAACCCAACAATGCTGGGCTTGAAAAGCATTTAGCCCTAGGTTTATAATAACACACTTTATCCACCTTAAAGTTTCTCTGGGAATTTCTCTTTCCTGGCCTTTCTTTAATTAAGAATGCTCAGATTCCAGTGAACAAGCTTAGAGGCAGTATCTGCTTTAGAGAAGAGTCCCTGTGGCCCAGTGGAGCTCATCCACGTCAAGGATTCACTGTAACAACCAGAGATCAAGCTCATCAGAACGCTTTACTCTGTCGTGTCTTAACCTCCACTGGGGCCTGCAATAGGGTACTTCACTCAGCGTTCACAGCGTGCCCTGGGGTTCACCCTTGGTGTATACTTACTCTGTGGCTTTGGAAAGACGCACCCCCCACTGCAGTGTGTGGCATCATTCAGAGCAGTTCCTGTCCTAAACATCCTCTGTGCAGGCTTCCGCGTGGACATCAGACTTCAGCTCCTTCGGGTAAGTATCTAACAGTGCAACCGCTGGTTGATGCGGTAAGCTGACCTTCAAGTTTTCTTTCTTTTTAAATTCATCTGCATTTGTTACAGCTTTTAAAGCAGAATGTGACCTGAGCATCACATTTCCGTTCACAATACTTGCTCTGAGTTGCTTTTTCAAGGCCTCACAACATGCCTGGATAGGCTTATCATTCTCCTACTCTAAACACTGTTCTTTGAAAAACAAGTGCTATGTACGGACAACTCTGGCGGCTCAGATGGTAAAGAATCCGCCTGCGATGCAGGAGACCTGGGTTCAACCCCTGGGTTGGGAAGGTCCCCTGGAGAAGAGAGTGGCAGCCCATCCCGATATTCTTGCCTGGAGAATCCCATGGCAGAGGAGCCTGGCAGACTACACCCCACGGGGTCACAGAGAGTCAGATACGACTGAGTGACTAACTTTCACTTTGACGTATGGACAGGGACTCCCATCAAGGTGGTTCAGTTTAACACACTTCATTTCCAGAGGCCTGGCACATGCAGTCCGTAACTACAGGGGATGAAAGGTTTAAAGAGTAGATCGCAGAAGATGAAAAGCTGCTTTAATGAGTGTTTCTTTTGAACACCAAGGTATACACTTCAGAACACTTCAGTGACAAAAGACTCGGTTTAGTGAAGAATCTGTTTTACAGCCAACACTTCAGACCATGAAACTAACACAGGTGACATACCCTACAACAAGCATGGGTACTTCTGTCAACAGGAGCCAGCGTGAAACTAGAGAAGAACACGCAGCTATCAGCAACGCCACGGTCACCCAAGAAACACCGCCCTCGGCAGGAGACGACATGCCCCACGGGGAAGAAGCATATTTCGTACCAAAAGTGATTACCAAACAGTCTTCCAAAGCTGCTGTACCAACCTGCATGCATACCATCAGCAAACCCAAAGCTGCTGTACCAACCTGCATGCACACCATCAGCAAACCCAATGCTGCTGTACCAACCTGCACGCACACCAACAGCAAACCCAAAGCTGCTGTACCAACCTGCAATGCTGCAATTCACGGAGTCACAAAGAGTTGGACACGACTGAGCGACTAAACTGAACTGAATGACTGACTACAAAGCATGCCGTCCAGGAAACGCGGGTCTCTCACGAAGGCGGCTCAGATAGCCGGTGAGACCTGTGCTCACACGTTATCTACCCTCTCTGTTCTTCGGTTTCTGACACAAATGAACACTTTGCAAAGCGGGCTGGAGGCTTCCCCAGCCTCCAGTCCTGGGGGAAAGGGAGCTGACACAGCTCAAGATGAATGAGCCGCACAGATGCCTCTGCCTCTGAGTGGTCGCTGTGGTCAAGGTTCCCCACGAGCTGGAGGTCAGCTCTGCTTTCTTCAAGGTGTGTTCTCTTCAGAATCTCCTCTCTTGGCCTTAGTTGCTCACAAGTTTATTTACTCTTTGTGTGCCTGGTGAGCTAAGGTGGAACTTGAGAGAGGGTTTTTCCCTCCCTCACACTTCAAACCCCAGAATCTAGAAAAACCCAACAATGCTGGGCTTGAAAAGCATTTAGCCCTAGGTTTATAATAACACACTTTATCCACCTTAAAGTTTCTCTGGGAATTTCTCTTTCCTGGCCTTTCTTTAATTAAGAATGCTCAGATTCCAGTGAACAAGCTTAGAGGCAGTATCTGCTTTAGAGAAGAGTCCCTGTGGCCCAGTGGAGCTCATCCACGTCAAGGATTCACTGTAACAACCAGAGATCAAGCTCATCAGAACGCTTTACTCTGTCGTGTCTTAACCTCCACTGGGGCCTGCAATAGGGTACTTCACTCAGCGTTCACAGCGTGCCCTGGGGTTCACCCTTGGTGTATACTTACTCTGTGGCTTTGGAAAGACGCACCCCCCACTGCAGTGTGTGGCATCATTCAGAGCAGTTCCTGTCCTAAACATCCTCTGTGCAGGCTTCCGCGTGGACATCAGACTTCAGCTCCTTCGGGTAAGTATCTAACAGTGCAACCGCTGGTTGATGCGGTAAGCTGACCTTCAAGTTTTCTTTCTTTTTAAATTCATCTGCTTTGTTACAGCTTTTAAAGCAGAATGTGACCTGAGCATCACATTTCCGTTCACAATACTTGCTCTGAGTTGCTTTTTCAAGGCCTCACAACATGCCTGGATAGGCTTATCATTCTCCTACTCTAAACACTGTTCTTTGAAAAACAAGTGCTATGTACGGACAACTCTGGCGGCTCAGATGGTAAAGAATCCGCCTGCGATGCAGGAGACCTGGGTTCAACCCCTGGGTTGGGAAGGTCCCCTGGAGAAGAGAGTGGCAGCCCATCCCGATATTCTTGCCTGGAGAATCCCATGGGCAGAGGAGCCTGGCAGACTACACCCCACGGGGTCACAGAGAGTCAGATACGACTGAGTGACTAACTTTCACTTTGACGTATGGACAGGGACTCCCATCAAGGTGGTTCAGTTTAACACACTTCATTTCCAGAGGCCTGGCACATGCAGTCCGTAACTACAGGGGATGAAAGGTTTAAAGAGTAGATCGCAGAAGATGAAAAGCTGCTTTAATGAGTGTTTCTTTTGAACACCAAGGTATACACTTCAGAACACTTCAGTGACAAAAGACTCGGTTTAGTGAAGAATCTGTTTTACAGCCAACACTTCAGACCATGAAACTAACACAGGTGACATACCCTACAACAAGCATGGGTACTTCTGTCAACAGGAGCCAGCGTGAAACTAGAGAAGAACACGCAGCTATCAGCAACGCCACGGTCACCCAAGAAACACCGCCCTCGGCAGGAGACGACATGCCCCACGGGGAAGAAGCATATTTCGTACCAAAAGTGATTACCAAACAGTCTTCCAAAGCTGCTGTACCAACCTGCATGCATACCATCAGCAAACCCAAAGCTGCTGTACCAACCTGCATGCACACCATCAGCAAACCCAATGCTGCTGTACCAACCTGCACGCACACCAACAGCAAACCCAAAGCTGCTGTACCAACCTGCACGCACACCAACAGCAAACCCAAAGCTGCTGTACCAACCTGCATGCACACCATCAGCAAACCCAATGCTGTGTACCAACCTGCACGCACACCAAGAGCAAACCCAAAGCTGCTGTACCAACCTGCACGCACACCAACAGCAAACCCAATGCTGCTGTACCAACCTGCACGCACACCAACAGCAACCGAGAGCTCCTGTTGCTGTGCATCTTTGCCGACATCTGGTTTTCTCGGTGTTCTGAGGTTTGGCCGTTCTACTTGCGCAATGGTTATCTCACTGTTGTCCTAACCGGCATTTCCTCGATGACACGACTTTTCATAGGCTTATTTGCCATGGGTGTATTTTCATCCGTGAGATGTCGGTCAAGGTTACTGGCCCACTGTTAAAAATCAGGTTGTTTTCTTATTGTTGAGTTGTGAGAGGCTTCTGTATATTTCAGATAAGTCACTTATCAGATAATATCTTTTCTATATATTTTCTTCCGGTATGTGACTTGTCTTCTCAATCTCCTGACACTGTCTTTTGCAGAGCAGAATTTTTGAATTTTAACAATTTTAATAAAGTCCAGCTTGTCAATTCTTGCTCTCACGGATCATGTCTTTGGAGTCGCACCTTAAAAGCCATCACCGCACCCAAGGCCATCTAGACTGTCTCTCTGTTATCTTCTAGGACTAAAGAGTTTTAGGTTTTACACTTAGGTCTATAATACACTTTAAGTTAGTTTTTGTGAAGGATGAAAGGTATCTCATCAGATTCAATTTTTACACGTGGATGTCCGGCTGCTCCAGCATCATCAGTTGCCAGGACTATTACTGCTCTGCTCTACAGCACTGTCTTTACTCCTCTGTCAAAGATCCCTTGACTGCACCTATACGGGTCTATTTCTGGGCTCTGCAGCCTGTTCCACCGCTCCATCCGCCTACTCCATCCTCAGCGACACGCTGTCTTGCTCACTGAAGGCTTGACAGCAGGTCTTGAAGCCGTGTGCGTGCCAGTCTCTTCCTGACTGTCCTTCTCCTTTAATATTGTGTTGGCTATTCCGGGTCTTTTGCCTAACCACGGAAGCTTTAGAATCAGTTTGCTGATCTACACAAATAATGTATACTTGGATTTTGATAGCAACTGCACTGAATCTGTGGACCAAGCTGGGAAGACCTGATATCTCACCAATACTGAGTCTCACTATCCATGAACATAGGCTCTCTCTCCGTTTATTTAGCTCCTCTTTGGTTTCCTTCAGCAGCTTTGCAGCTTTCCTCACATAGATCTCATACATGTTTTGTTGGATTTATACCTAAGTTTTTCATTTTGGGGTATGTGTGTGTGCAAATTTAAATGGTATTGTTTTAAATTTCAAATCCAATGTGTTTATTGCTGGTAGGAAGCAGATGACATTGGTATATTAATCCTGTGCCCTAAAACTGTAATAAAACTGTAACTGCTTCTTAGTATCAGGCGGGCTTTTGCTGTTGCTGTTAGCATTGGTTTTTCTCATGTTTCCCACACTCTCAACATGCTTTTAATTGGCATTTTCTTCATGACATGTTGAATACCTTTTCATGGATATACTGGTCATTTGTATTTTTCTGTTTGTGAATTGTCCAAATCTTTTGCCCATTTTTTGTAGCACTGTTTGTCTAACTGTTGAGTTGTAAGAGTTCTTAACATATTTTAAGTAAAAGTGCTTTGACAGACACACCTTTTGCCAAGGTATTCTCCATTCTATGGTTCGGCTTTTTATTTAACTGTGTCTTTTTAAGAGTGAATTTTTAAATTTTTGATGAAGTTGTAAATTTTTTCTTTTATAGCCTATGCTTTCTGGATTCTAAAACATCTCTGCCTACTCGATGTCACAAAGATGTTCTTTAAAATGTTCTGGAAATTTAATAGTTTTAGCTCTTACATTTAAGACTATGATCCAATTTGAGTTAACTTTCTTGTCTAATGTGAGGTAAAGTTCAAGATTCATTTTTTTTCTCATATAGATATCTAGTTGTTCTGGTATTTAAAAAAAAAAAAAAACCCCCCCTTTTTTTTTTAACTATTGACTTACGTTGGTTCATTTGTCAAAAATCACTTTGCCATTTGCATGTGGATTTATCTCAGGACCCTGTCTGCTCCAGCACTCTATGTGCAGTCTAATGCCAGAGGCTCTCTGCCTCGGTTACCATGAGACTTCAATCAGGCAATGCAAGTCCTCCAATCTAGACAATTTTCAAGATTGTCCTGTGTTTTCTTATAAATTTTAGAATTAGGTTTTCAGTTTCTACCCCAAAAAGCCTGCTAGGATTTTAACTAGAGTGTTTAATCTGTGACACTTATTTTCATCAAAACTACTGGGTTAACAGTCTAATCTATTAGCAATCTAATATAATTATTGATATGGTTGGGTTTGGGTCTATCACTTCATTATTAATTTTTAACTTGTCACTTCTGTTGTATGTTTGGATTTTCCTGACTTTTGAAAAAAGTGTTTGAATGTTTTTTAGAATTTCACTTCAATTTTCGCTTTACTTCTCTGCATTACTGGTGTAGTTACTGCTCTAAGGAGTACAATATATATCTCTAACTGTTCACACTTCTCTGACAATTGAAAACAGTGCCATTCCACATGAAATACAAAACCTTGTCAGCACCCTTCCTGGTGTAGCCACTACACCTTATATGGGATTTATAGTATCTTCCATGTATGTTACAAACTTCACAACGTTATGAGTTTTGCCGACATGATTTATAAAGAAATACAGAATAACGAGAGAGACTTCTGCACTTCTCCAGATACTTATAGTTTCTGATGACGTTTCTTTTTCAAGGGTGCAAAATTCTATCTGGTATGACTTTTCTTCAGCCTTGAAGAACATCCTTTATTTCTTGTAGGGCCAGTGATGAATTTTCTGAGTTTTACTTTATCTGAAAGAGGCATTCTTCTACCTTGATTTAAATTTTCATTGGGACATAATTACCATGTCATAAATTCACCCTTTTAAAGAATGTAATACAGTGCCTTTTAGTGTGTTCACGAGGTTGTGCCATCACCACCACCAGAATCACCCTCATTCCCGATGGATATTTTCCTTTGATGGAGAACACGGCCTGGCAGGCTTTTTTCCCTTTGCTTCCAGCACTTTGAGCGTGTCTTCCTCTCTCCTGGTCTATAAAGTAAGAGTCAGTCAGTACACGGATTATCGCTTCTCTGTCTGAAACATGTGACTGTTCATTCTCTTACTGCTTTCGACATTGCTTATCTTTGGCTTTCAACAGTTTTGCCATGATGTGTCCTTTTTTTTGTTATTTTAATTTTTATTGGAGTATAGTTGATTTGCAATGCTGTGCTACTTTCTGCTGTACCAAAAAGTGAATCAGATACACAAACACATGTATCTCCTCTTTTCTGCCTCCTGAGAAATCTGTATTCAGGTCAAGAAACAACAGTTAGAAGTGGACATGGAACAACAGACTGGTTCCAAATTGGGAAAGGAGTACATCAAGGCTGTATATTGTCACCCGGCTTATTTAACTTCTATGCAGAGTACATCATGAGAAACACTGGGCTGGAAGAAGCACAAGCTGGAATCAAGATTGCTGGGAGAAATATAAATAACTTCAGATATACAGATGATGCCATCCTTATGACAGAAAGCAAAGAAGAACTAAAGAGGCTCTTCATGAAAGTGAAAGAAGAGAGTGAAAAAGCTGGCTTAAATCGCAACATAAAAACTAAGATCATGGCATCCGGTCCCATCACTTCTTGGCAAACAGATGGGGAAACAATGGAAACAGAGAGACTTTATTTTTTTGTGCTCCAAAATCACTGCAGATGGTGACTGCAGCCATGAAATTAAAAGATGCTTGCTCCTTGGAAGAAAAGTTAAGACCAACCTAGATAGCATATTAAAAAGCAGAGACATTAGTTTGCCAACAAAGGTCCATCTTCTAGTCAAAGCTATGGTTTTTACAGTAGTCATGTATGAATGTGAGAGCTGGACTGTAAAGAAAGCTGAGAGCCGAAGAATTGATGCTTTTGAACTGTGGTGTTGGAGAAGACTCTTGAGAGTCCCTTGGACAGCAAGGAGATCCAACCAGTCCATCCTACAGGAAATTAGTCCTGAATATTCATTAGAAGGACAGATGCTGAAGCTCCAATACTTTGTCCACCTGTGCGAAGAACTGACTCATTGGAAAAGACCCTGATGCTGGGAAAGATTGAAGGTGGGAGGAGAAGGGGAGGACAGAAGATCAGATGGTTGGATGGCATCACCGACGTGATGGACATGAGATCAAGCAAGTTCTGGGAGTTGGTGATGGACAGGAAAGCCTGGCGTGCTGCAGGCTATGGGGTCACAGAGAGTCGGACATGACTGAGCGACTGAACTGAACTGAACTCTTTTCTAAGATTCTTCTCCCATAATGGTCATTATAGAGTACTGAATAGAGTTCCCTGTGCTATACAACAGGTCCTTATTAGTTATCTATTTTATATACAGTAGTCTGTTAGGGCAATCCCAATCTCCCAGTTTACCCCTCGTCCTCTTGCCCCTAGCAACCATGAGATTTTTTTGTACACCTGTAACTGCTTCTGTTTTATAAGTAAGTTTATTTGTACCATTTTCTTATATTTCACATACAAGTGATATTTGTACTTCTCTGCCTGAAAAAATCTCTAGGTCCATCATGGTCCTGCAAATGGCATTCTTTCATTCTTTTTTATGACTGAGAAATACTCCACTGTAAATACGCAGGAAACCTTTATCCACTCTGCTGATGGACATTAGGGTGCTTCCAGACATGCTCTGGCCTTCTTTGGGTTCATCTGGCCTGGCATTTACCAAGTATCTTAGATCTCTGAGTTTCTGTTTTTCATCCAATTTGAGAAGTTTTTGCCTTAATTTTTCAAATGTTTGTTTTATCTCATTCCCTCTCTCCTCACTTTCTTAAGATTCCAACTGCACGTATGTTTGACTGTTTGATACTAAGAGGTCCCTGAGACCCTATTCCTTTTTTCTAATCTCTGTTCTTCACATTAATTCCCATTGTTCTATCTCCAAGTCTACCTACATTTCCTTCCAACATCTCTACTCAACTGTTAAATCCATCTGATAGATTTTTACATTTCAAACATTGTATTTATCATTTCTAGAAATTCCACGTGGTTCTTTTCCATTGTTTCTATTTATCGGATAGATTTTTTATTTTTTCACTCACAGAGAACATGTTGCTTTATTTCACTGAGGATATTTTAAGAGCCGCTTTAAAATTCTTGTCTGCTACTGCCAGTATCTCGTGCATCTCAGGCTGGGATTCAGCTGTTTTTATTTCTTCCTGGGATGTGTTCCATTTCCTTGATCCCTCCTATGCAGGATAATTTTTTATTGTACTCTCAATATTAACCCTTAAATGCTGCCTAGTGAAAACTCTAAGATTGTTATTTTTCTCCAGCAAGAGTTTCTTTTGTTTTAGCCGGCAAACAGCCTGGACTGACTTGAATTACAAATTAGTTTCTTAGAAGGCAGCTCTAGGCCAATTCAGATTTGTTTTTTAAGTCAAGCTGTTCTGCATGGTTCAGAAGTAAATGCACAAATTTCCATACACAAAATTTGAGGACTCTGCCTCCTCTGAGGCTCCTCTCTTTCTTTTAGGGATTCCTCCACTATCTTCAGTGGCCAAGGTTCTCTGACCTTAGTTTCCCAGTTTCTCTGACCAGAGAGACCATTGTTTCTTTATCAGAGTCCAAAGACTCTGACCTGTGCTCACCCTGAAGCTGACTCAGTGAAGAGGCGGTGCCGCCTGGCTTCCCCGTCCCCTCCCACTGTGTGCTCTCCCTGGGAGCCTGCTCCTGTCCATTCGCAAGTGCCTTAAACACTGCTTCTTCTATTAAGTCCAGTGTTCACAGTCACTTTCTGCAGAGTAATTCTCTAGAAGGTGGTCTTATTTTGACATTACAAGAAGTAATGGTCTTCCTAAGTCAACATTCAAATAAAATAGCAGTTCAACTACTACCCCTGGCCATTAACTTCAAAGAGCAAATAAATTCTTAAAGGTGACACAATACAGGCCCATCTCGGGGATCATGAACTTAGTATCCACATGATTCTTTCTTTTCCATCGTATCTGTTAGACACACATTTGGAAGCAAATCTGCAGAAGGCTCTCTCACATTTAGGCATTGGGGGATGCTGCTAATTGAAAAGGTTTTGTTCACTGTTTAATGACAAAACAAAAATACGATGCTACACAGAATCCAGGCAATGATAAACAGATACTCAAGCACTGAGTCTAAGAGTCTGAATGGCTCTCATTTCTCTGGCATTATTTTTCATTGTAATCAGAAGTCTTTGAGCATGAAAGTCTAAAAATAAACTACATTTCTCTTAATTAAATTTGTTAACCTAAGAGCAAGAGCTCAACCTTCCCAGCAATGCTGCTCAACCTCCCCAGCAATGCTGCTCAACCTTCCCCGCAATGCTGCTAACATTCATCAGAACGAGACTTAAATATTTACACATTTTACTTCATCCTGCCGCTGCTGAGTCGCTCAGTCGTGTCCGACTCTGTGCCACCCCATAGACGGCAGCCCAGCAGGCTCCCCCGTCCCTGGGACTCTCCAGGCAAGAACACTGGAGTGGGGTGCCATTTCCTTCTCCAGTGCATGAAAGTGAAAAGTGAAAGTGAAGTCGCTCAGTCGTGTCTGACCCTCAGCGACCTCATGGACTGCAGCGTACCAGGCTCCTCCGTCCATGGGATTTTCCAGGCAAGAGGACTGGAGTGGGGTGCCATTGCCTTCTCCTAGAGGAACCTGTGTTTCTGGGTCCTCCACCTGCCTTGGCAAAGTCCACAGTGACATGTCAGGTGATCTGCAGCCGCCTGGATGTCCGGGACCAGACAGTACAGAAACAGGCCTGTGCCTGAGAGACAGAACTGTTCGCTGCCTTTCCTCATGTACAAAAAGAGATGGCTCTTACTGTGGCTGCGGGAGCTCCTCTAACCTGTGCCAGGCATGCTCCTGCCCGGCTCTCTGTCTAGCTCTTCCCGAAGATAAAAAGAAGTTACTCATTACTGAAGAGTCCAAAACTCTGACTGGGGACAGTCAGTAGCAAGCGGAGTCTCTGTGTTAAGAACAGTCTCCACCCAAGGCCTGTTCTTTTTCTTTTTTGGCTCAAACTTCTGGCCTGCCTGGTCTCTTGAGAAGGCCATTCTCTCGCATGCCTCCTCTCACTGTATATAATGTTACTAAGTGGATGTGGAGGTTCCCTGGGGACCTGGTATTCACTCATTGTGTGTTCTTTCTAAACCTGCGGGCTCACACAGCTCAACGTGCTGGTCCCAAGACTACGATTAGTCGATTAGTCGGGTTTGGGAGGGACGCAGGAGCTCTCACTTGGGTAAACTACAGGCGCCGACACCGCTTTTAGGAGAAGTCTGGCACTGGTCCGTCTTTGCTTGCTCGGCTTTTACAGACAATACGGTACCGAGTCCCACCAGCTACTGTTCCCTGCAGACAGTGCCCTCAGGACTCAAGGGATAAGAGTAATGACTGAGCAGACTTTGGGCATTTCTGGATTTCCAGCTATAGTAGCTTAACTGCACCAAAATCTCATCCTCAGCTCCTGAATCCTACATAAAGGAATTAACTTCCCACAGAAACAATGCCTATGGAAACTCTTCACAAACACATAAAATAACAAACAATTTCAACAAACTTTAAAAATGCAGTCCAGAGCTGCTTAGTTGGTACACAGTATGATCACACCATGGCTTCTTCAGCTCAGTCCAGTCACTCAGGCATGTCCGACTCTTTGTGACCCCATGAACTGCAGCACACCAGGCCTCCCTGTCCATCACCAGCTCCCAGAGCCTGCTCACACTCATGTCCATCGAGTCAGTGATGCCATCCAAACATCTCATCCTCTGTTGTCCCCTTCTCCTCCTGCCTTCAATCTTTCCCAGCATCAGGGTCTTTTCCAATGAGTTAGTTCTTCGCAGCAGGTGGCCAAAGTATTGGAGTTTCAGCTTCAGCATCAGTCCTTCCAATGAATATTCAGGACTGGTTTCCTTTAGGATTGACCGGTTTCATCTCCTTGCAGTCCATTTTGATGCCCACATCATATGAGTTATTAAATATTAGCAAACGTCAACTAAAACAATAAAAACATTTCTAAACTTTTCAAGGCCTACTTTAGGCTATCTCTATTATTAATTAGTTTAGGTAGTCTCCGCTCATCAAAAGAATTTGAAGATTTTTTACATTATACAATATTAATCATTTAGAAAGGACAAGGTGAATCGCTCAGTTGTGTCCAACTCTTTGCGACCCCATGGACTGTAGCCCACCAGGCTCCTCAGTCCATGGAATTTTCCAGGCAAGAGTACTGGAGTGGATTGCCATTTCCTTCTCCAGAGGATCTTCCTGACCCAGGGATCAAACCCGGGTCTCCCGCACTGCAGGCAGACGCTTTAACCTCTGAGCCACCAGTGCGGACAGCTAGTCTTAGAAAGGACAGGTGTGTATAATTTTAATCTTTCACAAAGCAATTTTAACTATTTTTTTTCTTATTAAAATATCAGGAACTCTCCCATTGAAAACTCTTCCCTCCCTGGGATTCCCCTGGTGGCTCAGGGGTTAGGAGTCTGCCTTATGAATGCAGGGGACAGGGCCCACCTGCCTCGTGCCCACAGTGAGAGGCCCTGCACGACACAGCGAAGACGAACTGAGTGAATGGACAGAGAAAGTCCTTCCCGCCTCGATTAGGGTTGTTATCCTGTAACGTATTCCTACTATAGAGAAAGTCCTCCCCGTCTCGATTAGGGTTGTTATCCTGTAACGTATTCTTACTATAGAGAAAGTCCTTCCCATCTTGATTAGGGTTGTTATCCTATAATGTATTCTTACTGGTTAGGAAATCACTTTTAAGACTAAATTTACCTAAACCCTTTTACAAGAAGTCAATGGATTTTTCAAAAATATGTTTGCTGCAACTCTAATAAATTTCAATTAATACAAAAACTCTCTTTAGAAAAGTCTGATGAACACTTCTTAAAGGAAAAACCTTGTTTTATACAATGACTATAAAATACTTGATTCTTTACGCTGTAAGTGGATCCCTCCAGCTTCTCCTATAATATTAACGCAGATGTGTGCACTGTGAACATGTGAACATGACTGACGTAACTTTTAAAATAATAAATTTAGACTAAAAAGATCATTGTCTTTTCTCCCAAATTCAAAGAGCATTTTTGTTTTTTACTATAAAATAATTCACGTTCAAAGTTTAGAAGACAAACAGTATAAATAGGCCTAAAGAGACCCTGAAAATCTCCCACAGTCCCACCACTCAAAGATAATTGTCGTTAATCTTTGGCATGTTTTTCTAGGATTTTAGCCACAAACAAACGACTGATAACTTTCTAGGCAATTCTATTAACAAATGTAATTTGTAAAGCACATAATCTATATATTTTTTTTTAGGTTGTGAGATATTTAACTTGGAACATCCCACTCTCACGGAGGAAAAGAATCAGTAACAACACTTTTTTTTATTCTGTTGCCATAGTTTCTGCTAAGCTGCACACATGTAATTGCACAGAGGATGTGCTGAAATCATTTCATTAGATCCAATGATTCACTTATGCTAAAGTGAAAGGCTTAATTTAAAAGCACTTTTACAATTAAAGTAGAAATAAAGAGAATAATGCTTCTAAAGCCATTTCAAGTAGGTTTCTTGGTATATGACTAAGGCACTCATACACTAGGTTTTGTTCAGTGAATTAGTTACTTATTAAATTTGCAATAAGCTCTGAAAATGGAGTTTAACAGCAAAGACTAGAGAGTCTGTGGATATTAAAGGGAATATCAGCATCATGTGAAGCTCCCAGACAGCCTTATTGAGAATTACTGGTCCTCGAGGATGAGATGGCTGGATGGCATCATTGACTCGGTGGACGTGAGTCTGAGTGAACTCTGGGAGTTGGTGATGGACAGGGAGGCCTGGCGTGCTGCGATTCATGGGGTCGCAAAGAGCCAAACACGACTGAGCGACTGAACGGAGCTGATTCACTCGTTTAAGAAACATTTACCAAGTGCCTCCTAATACCTGAACCAAGTGCTAGGTCTGCAGCCAACAAGCACAGGGTTTGAACTAGCCAACACAAGAGAATGGCCGGGAGATTCCGGACCCGAAGAAGGGATGGAACAAAAGCATACATAGGAATAAGCATTTTCCTGCCAGAGAATATCAGCGATAAGAAAACATGGGAAACAGTGAAGGCAGGACACAGAACAGATACGAGGAGTGACTGACTCCAAGCCTAGAGCGCCAGACTAGTCTCACCTGAACCAAAACCACCGAACCCGTAAGTGACAGCAGCTGCTGATGAGACCGGAACTCGGCTGCAGGAGGATCACCCCAGCAGCAGCATGCTGCCTGCGGACGGAGCAAGGGGAAGGAGGGCGAAAAGCTGGGGGGCCGCTGCAACAGACTAGATGAGTGCTGAGCGGACCGAGGCCAAGCACTGACAGAAACTGAAAGGCAGGGGAACAGTGAACCCAAGACTCACCGAGACAGGGCTTCCCTGGCCGCTCAGCGGTGAAGAATCCGCCTGCCAGTGCAGGAGACTCGGGTCCAGCTCCTGGTCCGGGAGCGTCCCCCTGCCGCAGAGCAGCCAAGCCACAGCTCCTGAAGCCCCTGGGTCCCTGTGCTCGTGGCGCACAACCAGACAAACCACGGCAGTGAGACGCTCACACACCGTAACTAGAGAGAAGCCCGCGACAAGGGAGACCGGCACAGTCACAGCCAAGCAAGCAAAACAGAGAGAGAGAGAGAGAGACAGAGAGTCACAACCAAGTAAATAAAACAGAGAGAGAGAGACAGTCACAACCAAGTAAGTGAGAGAGAGAGAGAGACAGAGACAGAGAGAGAGAGAGAGAGACAGAGAGAGTCACAACCAAGTAAATAAAACAGAGAGAGAGAGTGTGTGTGTGTGTGTGTGTGTGTGTAAAGAATCACCGAAATACTCACTTCAGGAAGCATCTGCTGAACACCTGACTTGGGAGCTGAGACTACAGAAGCAGCCAGGACAGGGCCCCCACTTTCAGATGAGCTGACTGGGCCGCCCCATCTCCCCAGTGACCCCGCATCTGGAGCACAGGAAACCATGGCGAATGGCAGCTGCTGACAGCATCTTGCTGAAAGGGGAAGCTGGAAGGGAGAGTTGGAAGGGGTGGCCTGGGGCTTCAACGCTGACTTTGAAGTTATGGCATGCCATCCCAAGGGCTGTCATGTGGGGGTTCCAGACAAGGAGCCGCAGCTCTGCACAGACTGCACGAAACAGAGAGAGAGAGACAGTCACAACCAAGTAAGTGAGAGAGAGAGAGAGACAGAGACAGAGAGAGAGAGAGAGAGACAGAGAGAGTCACAACCAAGTAAATAAAACAGAGAGAGAGTGTGTGTGTGTGTGTGTGTGTGTGTGTAAAGAATCACCGAAATACTCACTTCAGGAAGCATCTGCTGAACACCTGACTTGGGAGCTGAGACTACAGAAGCAGCCAGGACAGGGCCCCCACTTTCAGATGAGCTGACTGGGCCGCCCCATCTCCCCAGTGACCCCGCATCTGGAGCACAGGAAACCATGGCGAATGGCAGCTGCTGACAGCATCTTGCTGAAAGGGGAAGCTGGAAGGGAGAGTTGGAAGGGGTGGCCTGGGGCTTCAACGCTGACTTTGAAGTTATGGCATGCCATCCCAAGGGCTGTCATGTGGGGGTTCCAGACAAGGAGCCGCAGCTCTGCACAGACTGCACGTGGACGGGGTTCAGGACATGCTACCCCAACAGGACCCTGGTAGAGTGAGTATTTTAAGCTGAAGGGATCTGACAAACAGCGCATGCAAGGAGTCTCTGACCTTCCCTTAAGTCACCACAGACCCTCCCAAGCAAGGGCGCCCTCCCCCCACACCCAGAGGAAAGGAAAAGAGCATCCTTCCCTTTCAAGTCAGGGACACAGAGAGGAATCGGAACAAACAGGATCTGCCAAGCTTCCCCCAGTTCACGACCCACACCCTTTTCCCACGAGGCTCCACTTTTCATCAAACCTAACATTAAAAAGCTCAGGTTGAACCATTTCTCTAAGTCTGTATTTACTCATGAAGGCCACCACGTAACATAAAACTCACGTGAAATCAGTTTATATGCTTCTCTGTTGTTAACTGTCTTCTGTTACAGGAATCCAAGTTGAGAATTGAGAAGAGTAAAGAAAAAAGTATTTTTCTTTTCCCCCTTCAACGCCCAAGGTTTATAGAAGGGGACAAGGGCTAAAGTTTCAAGAAGAAAATTCTTCAGGAGATCACAAAAAGAGGGCAAGTCTTGATGATGACCAAGAGTTAGGACGCAAGGAGGGAAAGGGCTAGAAAACGAACAATGTGTAGAATCCAAGGAAAGACAAATGTCAACTGAAACTGATCCTCAGGGCAGTCACTCTGTGACACAGTGATAAATATACGCATTTGGTCTTGGTCCTAAGAGCTTAGGAAGCTCCTGACAGTGATAAGAGTCTCTTGTAAGTTACTGAGGGAGGGGGCGGTGCCAGACACCAGGGACTCTGTACTCAGCCCAGGGGCGGGAAGAGGGGCGGGACAGGGAGTTAATCACGAACGGCCATTATTCAATCCAGCACGCCTGTAAAGAAACGTCCACGAAGACCCCTAAACAACAGGGCCTGGGGGTCGGAGAGCTTCTGGGCTGAAGCACACACACAGGCAGGGACAGCAGTCTTCCCTGAGAGTTCTAGAAAGTTCCACACGTCTCAGCACCTCCCACATCCCAAATACTCAGCCCAATGAATCTCTTCCCTGTGATCCTGAGTTGCCACTGTATGAATAAATGAAAGTTGTAGGAGCAAATTAAATAAATCGAGCCTCCAATCTACACAGGGAGGTCAAGGTACAAAGGCAGAGGTGGAAAAACAAAATAATACCCTGAAAAGTAATGGATACAGATAGTTTTACTCAAGAAATGGATATTAAAGGGAAGGAATTGAGGAAAGGGGAAAGAATCCTATGAAACTTTTTTCCAGCTTAGAAAGCAGATGAATGAGAAAGCCCATGGATAAAGGGAATACGAGAAAGGCGGGGGGCTGTTTTAGGGAGCAGATCCCTCAGAAAGTGATAACGGGATGCTGGTCAGAAAGGGCCAGAGAGAAGGACTGAAGGGCAGAGGTGAAGACAAGGGCATGTCAAGGCGCTGTGGCTGGAAAAAGGGTTCTGCGTCGCCTTTCCAAGGGGCGCAAATGGCCTCCGCAGAGCAGCAGTGCCCGGGAAGAAGAGTCAAACGCCTAGAAAGCAGCTAAAACGCACAGCGGACAATGCAGGGCAGAAGGATCCGAAGGCTTCTCCACCCGCGCAGAGGCAAGGGCCCACCTGCCGCGCAGGAGAGGCGAGAGAGGCAGGTTCAGTCCCGGGGTCAGGAAGACGCCCTGGAGCACGAGACAGCAGCCTACCCCAGTGTGCTTGCTGGGGAGATGCCACGGGCAGAGCCTGGCAAGTTGCAGTCCACGGGGTGGCACAAGTCAGGCACAACTGACCACAGCACACGGCAACCAGAAGGGCTAAAACGTTTAAAGAAGGACAAAGGCCGACTGCACGAGAGACACCGGGCAGGAAGAACACTAAGCCCAGCGCCAGGCTGGGCGGGGGCCTCCGGCACTCTCCCGTGAGCAACCTCACCAAAGCCCGGGACCCCAGGCTCCAGGAAGGAGCGCCCCTCTCCTCAGGGCGGCTGTGCTGCGCTCTTGCGCTTTCCATCTTTAGCTATTAGAGCACACAACCATTCCCTTTTTTTCCTGATTCCATGCTCCCCCAAGGAAACCAATCTTCACTCGATACCTTCACCCAAAAGGAAAAATGACTGATTACAGACACAGAGGTACTTCACACACTTGCTGCCTGTATTGCCCACTGTAAGCTGCTAAAGTGTCACCGGGCTTTACACCAGTCTTCTGTGATTAAAACTACAACGCGACGCACGAAACGAAGAGTGAAGAGAGAACTCAGCAGCATAGTGACCCAACATTGAACCCTACCTGCCGCCAACAAGGAACGCTTAATTATCAGCCATACGTACAAGGCTCAGCAGTAGTATACCACGCCCCTGTCAAAGGCTTTCTGACTTTTTCTCATTTCAGAAGAAAAGGAGAACAATTATGAAAAGCAGTATTTAGTTCAGATTTAGTTGTGAATGCAAAAGGAAGCAGAGAAACGTCTAGTCTATTGCAGATGAAACAAATAATGAAGCTATAATTTATTATAAATCCATGATCTACGAATACTATCAACTTATACAAATTAAACATGGTCAACACAAAATTTTGCCAATTTTCAGATACTTAACTGATTTATTTTCCTTGAGACATTAACTCATCAATTAAAAAAAAAAGAGGCAAACAAAAACTAACAAGTTAATGAAAAAGTTCCTGTTTTTGGTAAAGAAAAGAGTTTCAGTCCTGGCCCAAATTCCCTATTCCTCAATAATTAGCTTCAGCTTCCCCTTTCCAGCACCTTCAGTAGTAAAGACATCAACATTAACTTCTAATTTCCAAGTGCTGGTGTGAGCAAGATCACATCACGACATCGTGGGCACCTTCCTCTTTTTAAAACTTTTCTTTCATTAGGACCTGTGACAGAGAGAGGCTCAGGGATGGGACGACTGTAATCCCACATCCTAATACTAGCTAGCCACATTCTGTGTTCATTTCTGCTCTTTTGCTGATACGGCGGATCCCCGTCACCAGCAGGGGCCTGCCAGCTCCCAAGAATCTAGACTGACGGGCTCGAGTCCTGCAGACCCTCAGCCTGTGCAAGTCAGATGCCCCCAGCCCAGGGCTCCACGAGGTCCTCAGCAGACACCCTCAGCCCCCGCCAGGGCACTGAGGGTCACCGCGGTTCTGTACTGCAACCAACCAAGCAAGGTTTGGGTCCTTCTCTGCGCTTTATGAAAGATAAAGGCGAAAGTGAAGCCGCTCAGTCGTGTCCGACTCTTTGCGACCCCATGGACTGTAGCCCACCAGGCTCCTACATCCATGGGATTCTCCAGGCAAGAATACGAGAGTGGGTTGCCATTTCCTTCTCCAGAAGACCTTCCTGACCCAGGGACTGAAGCCGAGTCTCCTGCACTGTGGGCAGACGCTTTACGGTCTGAGCCACCAGGGGAATGAAAGACAAAAGCGAAACCCACACACACACAAAAAGCAAGAGGCTCGAGCGAGCAGCGAGCAGCGAGCACGGCAGCAACGCACAGGGAACTGGAAGCGGGAATACCCTTGATCCCTCCCGCCACCCCTCGGGAGCCGTCATCTCACCCATTCCCTGGTCTCACATCAGCTTTCTCACTTCTCTCCTTTTCTCCCTCCTTCCTCATCAGGAACAAAACCAGCAGATCTGGTCCCTTGTTTCTTATCAAGCGGCTTCCTCCACTCTGAACCCCTCAGTGCCGGTCAACACTCGGACTCACAGCCCTGGAGGGCCCGGCCAGAAGGCGGCCTCAGGGCACTCACTGCCATAGCAGGGGCGCTGGTGCCCGCCGTGGCCGTAAGGCCTGTCTCTCCTCCTTGCTTATGCACAGGCTGGCACGCAGGCACTATTCTCTGTGAGAGCGTGCATCCTAAGGCGCTTCAGTCGTGTCCGGCTCTTTGTGACCCCATGCCAGGCTGTTCTGTCCATGGGATTCTTGAGGCAAGAACACTGGAGTGGGTTGCCATGCCCTCCTCCAGGGGGTCTCACAGTCTGCTAGCTGAAGAAACACTCTGAAGGCTTCCTTGGAGCCGATCCTGTACAAAGCGCGGGCAAGCACACCCACTCTGAAATCAAGGAGCACAGGGTCCAGGGCGGGCACTCGGGCAGGTGGAGCAGCCCAGGGTGCCAGCAACAGCAGAGTAGTAAGAGGCAGGGAGAGGAGCACGATGGAGCACCTTCCCCCGCGCAACGTCCACGGAGGCCAGGCACGGAAGGGCAGCACACAGCCAACCAGAAGACGGAGAACACGGCCCGTCTGGGGACCTGCAGACCCCAAGCACCGCGGCACGCCAGGCCTCCCTGTCCATCACCAACTCCCAGAGGCCACCCAAACCCATGTCCACTGAGTCAGTGATGTCATCCAGCCATCTCATCCTCTGTCGTCCCCTTCTCCTCCCGCCCCCAATCTCTCCTGGCATCAGGGTCTTTTCCAATGAGTCAGCTCTGCGCATGAGGTGGCCAAAGTATTGGAGTTTCAGCTTTAGCATCAGTCCTTCCAAAGATCACCCAGGACTGATTTCCTTCAGGATGGACTGGTTGGATCTCCTTGCAGTCCAAGGGACTCTCAAGAGTCTTTCCAACACCACAGCTCAAAAGCATCAATTCTTTGGTGCTCAGCTTTCTTTATAGTCCAACTCTCACATCCATACATGACCATTGGAAAAACCATAGCCTTGACTAGACAGACCTTTGTTGACAAAGTAACATCTCTGCTTTTTAATATGTTGTCTAGGTTGGTCATAATTTTCCTCCCAAGGAGTAAGCGTCTTTTAATTCCATAGCTGCCGTCACCATCTGCAGTGATTTGGGAACCAATAAATTGGAACCAAATATTTGAACCAAATAAAGTCTGCCACTGTTTCCCCACCTATTTGCCATGAAATGATGGGACCAGATGCCATGATGTTCATTTTCTGAATGTTGAGCTTTAAGTCAACTTTTTCACTCTCCTCTTTCACTTTCATCAAGAAGCTCTTTAGTTCTTCATTTTCTGCCATTAAAGGTGGTGTCATCTGCATATCTGAGATTATTGATATTTCTCCCAGCAATCTTGATTTCAGCTTGTGCTTCATCCAGTTCAGCATTTCTCATGATGTACTCTGCATACAAGTTAAATAAGTAGGGTGACAATATACAGCCTTGACATACTCCTTTTCCGATTTGGAACCAGTCCATTGTTCCATGTCCAGTTCTAACTGTTGCTTCTTAATTTGTATGCAGATACAAATTTCTCAGGGGGCAGGCCAGGTGGTCTGGTGTTCCCATCACTTCAAGAATTTTCCACAGTTTGTTGTGATTCACACAGTCAAAGGCTTTGGTGTAGTCAATAAAGCAGAAATAGATGTTTTTCTGGGACTCTCTTGCTTTTCCGATGATCCAACAGATGTTGGCAATTTGATCTCTGGTTCCTCTGCCTTTTCTAAATCCAGCTTGAACATCTGGAAGTTCATGGTTCACATGTTGTTGAAACCTGGCTGGGAGAATTTTGAGCATTACTTTACTAGCATGTGAGATGACTGCAATTGTGGGATAGTTTGAACATTCTTTGGCATTGCCTTACTTTGGAATTGGAATGAAAACTGACCTTTTCCAGTCCTTGGCCACTGCTGAGTTTTCCAAATTTGCTGGCATATTGAGTACAGCACTTTCACAGCATCATCTTTCAGGATTTGAAACAGCTCAGCTGAATTTTATCACCTCCACTAGCTTTGTTCGTAATGATGCTTCCTAAGGCCCACTTGACTTCACATTCCAAGATGTCTGGCTCTAGATTAGTCAACACATCATCATGATTATCCAGGTCATGAAGATCTTTTTTGTACAGTTCTTCCGTGTATTCTTGCCACCTCTTCTTAATATCTTCTGCTTCTGTTAGGTCCATACCATTTCTGTCCTTTATTGAGCCCATCTTTGCATGAAATGTTCCCTTGGTATCTCTAATTTTCTTGAAGAGATCTCTAGTCCTTGCCATTCTATTGTTTTCCTCTATTTCTTTGCACTGATTACTGAGGAAGGCTTTCTTATCTCTTCTTGCTATTCTCTGGACTCTGCATTCAAATGCAGGGTGTATCTTTCCTTTTCTCCTTTGCCTTTAGCTTCTCTTCTTTTCACAGCTATTTGTAAGGCCTCCTCAGACAGCCATTTTCCCTTTTTGCATTTCTTTTTCTTGGGGATGGTCTTGATCCCTGCCTCCTGTACAATGTCACGAACCTCCGTCCATAGTTATTTAGGCACTCTATCAGACCTAATCCTCTGAATCCATTTCTCACTTCCACTGTATAATCGTAAGGGATTTGATTCAGGTCATACCTGAATGATCTAGTGGTTTCCCCTACTGTCTTCAATTTAAGTTTGAATTTGGCGATAAGGAGCTCATGATCAGAGCCATAGTCGGCTCCGGGTCTTGTTTCTGCTGACTCTATAGAGCTTCCCCATCTTTGGCGAAGTCTACTGGCACCTCTGCATTTAATTCTATCATGAGAAAGGACTTTTATCAACACCCTTTCCTTTTTCTGTTTTCCAGACTACATGCTGCTAAGAGCGCCAATCTCATTTTCATTAGCACTTAAAAACGCGGCAGCCGTGAATCATGCATCAGACTGCAGGAATCTGCTTACAGCATAAACTGTCACAGGGCTGCTGCCAACTCGTTTTTCAAGCACAATCCCACCTTCTAAAAATGTTAATTTTAATTCATGATGATCTATCTAATTGAATGCCATGAACGCTGGAGATCAAAGGAACTAAAGTCATCCTGCCTTGGCCCAGCCTCCCTCCCATTTCACTGTTTTCTTCAACACAGCCACGCTACGACCCCACATCTGTGATTTGGAAGAAAGGTCCCGGGCAGCTCTCGAGGGAATCACAGACACCACAGCTCGAGAGCAGGCGCGCCCCTGTGTCCCCTCTTTCTGGGTGTATCCCATTTTCCTGATGCCAAGCTGAGCAATTATGACAAGGGTATGAGCACGCTATGCTGCCGTGAAAACAGTACAGACTCTGTGCCTCTTAATAATGTGCCCTGCCATTTAAGTTTTTCTTTTTAAAGTGGTTTCAAAATCCAAAGCTGCAAAAACAGCCAATTCCCATATTCATAATCACTAATTTTTAACATTCTGCCACATTTGTCTTGTCTTACTCATACATTCATCCACACACACAGACACACATTATTCCTTTATGATCTACCTCAGAGGCGTGTGCACACATCATGCATCCTACACTTGAGTAGTTCAGAGTGAAAAGTGTAAGTGTTAGTCACTCACTCACATCCAGCTCTTTGTGACCCCATGGCCTGTGGCCCACCCGGCTCCTCTGTCCACCAGATTCTCCAGTATTCTTGCCTGGGTTGCCATGCCCTCCTCCAAGGAATCTTCCAAACCCAAGGATAAAACCCAGGTCTCCCGCACTGTAGGCAGATTCTTTGGTGTCTGAGCCACCAGGTAAACCCAAGTAGTTCAGAGTGCTTTTCCTAAAAATTCTGTTAAGTAACCTCAGTACAGTTATCAAATTCAGAAAGTTTGATATTGATAGAATCATCTACGGTCCCTTTGGGCTTCCCAGATGGCTCAGGGGTAAAGAACACCTACTAATGCTGGAGACGTGGGTTCGATCCCTGGGTTGGGAAGATCCCCTGGAGCAGAGATGGCTCCTGACTCCAGTGTTCTTGCCTGGAGAATCCCAGGAACAGGGGAGCCTGTCGGGCTGCAGTCAGGCCATGGGGCCGTGAGAGAGCCAGACACGACTGGGTGACTGAGCACGCAGGCATGGTCCCTGTTCTGATGCGTCAACCGTTTGGTATCCTTTGTGATGGCTAATTTACGCGTCAACTTGCCTGGACCAAACACTATTCCGAGTCTTTCTGCGATGGTGCTGTGCGATAAGATTACCATTTAAATCGGTGAACTCTGGGTAAAGCAGCTCGCTCTCCATAAAGGTACGAGCGCACAGCAGCACTCCATCATCAGAAGGAAGTGACAAGCCTGCGACTGGGACTGAGCAGGTGCTGAAGGCAGCACTACACTCTGTGCAGAGGTGGCTCACACGCCCGAGCCCCTCCTGCTCCACCGCCCTCTCTCAGCCTGCAGCGCGAGCCCAAGGGGAGCCCCTAAGACCAGCAGACAGAGAAGGCGAGACTCAGGGCTGCTTTCCCGATGGCTCCGTGCCACATAGCCAGCCACGGAAGCGCTGCGGCTCCTTCCTGGGACGCTGCAGAAGGCAGAGGCGACGAGGCCACGCGACCAGCTACAGACGCGAAGGCTGTAATCCTGAGCCTTGTTTTGCTCTGTGATTAGTATTATGCTGTTTCTTCCTTGTTTTGTTACCCTACTAATAATATGTTTGTGGGAAAGTGTGTGTGTATAAAACAAGTATCTTTACTCTCTTCCCTCTCTTAACCCCTTTATGTAACATGATGCATTAAATTTATTTCACAGTATTTAAGTTACAGGATGACAAGGAGTAGAATAAACACCACTCAGGGACTCTGAACCCTCTTCTGAGGAGAGGCTGACAGTGTTTTGCCTTGTACACAGGACAGTGTAGAATAGTAGCTGCGAGTATGACCTTGCTATTGTTGTTATTTGGGGTTTAAGTACGGTTTAAGGAGATGCATACTGATGTCCTGATATTTGGCCATTCAGATGTTACTCTGGGTGTCTCTAGATGACATTTTTGATTGACATTTAAATCTATGGGCTTTGAGTAAAGCAGACTGCCCTCCATAACGTGGATGGGTCTTATTCAATCAATTGGAAGCCCAAATAGAACAAAAAAGAGCAGCCTCCCGTAAGGAAGAGAGAACTCCCTGATTGGAACAGAGCTTCTTCCGGACTTCAAGCCTGCTGGCCTACGCTGTAGACTTCAGATCTGCCTCCCTACCTCACGAGCCAATCACTTACGATAAACCTCTTTCTCTGTGTGTACGCATTCTATGGGCTCTGCTTTTGGAGAACCCTAACACACCCTTTAATAGCATTTTTTTCTTGCATACAAAGTGCAGTATACAATCATGTATTGTATTTATCTGTTTAAGCTCATTTAATCTCGAAGATGTCCTCAACCTTTGTCTTTTACAACTGACTTTTTTGAAGAACAGAGGTGTGTGTTTAAATAGAACCTTCTGCTTGACCAGCATTTCCTCACGGTTCAAGCTCTGTGTCACGTGAGAACCAGAACACGACTTAAACCACGGGTGCTCCTCAGGTGTCACGAGCAGAAGCACGTGAGGTCAGCCGGGTCACGGGTGCTCCTTGGGTGTCACGAGCAGAAGCACGTGAGGCCAGCCGGGTCACGGGTGCTCCTCGGGCGTCACGACCAGAAGCACGTGAGGTCAGCTGGTTGCTCACTGGTGACGTTCGTTTGCCCACTTAGTCAAGGAGCTGTCCAGTTTCTCCATTATCCAGGTACCAGCTGGGGCCACTAAGGTACCCTCAGGTCAGCTCAGCTGCTCAGTCATGTCTCCTCTTTGAGACCCCATGGACAGCAGCACACCAGGCCTCCCTGTCCATCACCAACTCCCGGAGCTTGCTCAAACACATGCCCATCGAGTCGGTGATGCCATCTGACCATCTCATCCTCTGTCATCCCCTTCTCCTGCTGCCCTCAATCTTTCCCAGCATCAGGGTCTTTTCAAGTGACTCAGCTCTTTGCATCATGAGGCCAAAGTATTGCGGTTTCAGCTTCACATCAGTCCCTCCAATGAACACTCAGGACTGATCTCCTTTAGGATGGATTGGTTGGATCTCCTTGCAGTCCAAGGGACTCTCAAGAGTCTTCTCCAACACCACAGTTCAAAAGCATCAGTTCTTCGGCGCTCAGTTTTATGGTCCAACTCTCACATCCATTTATGACCACAGGAAAAACCATAGCCTTGACTAGATGGACCTTTGTTGGCAAAGTAATGTCTCTGCTTTTGAATATGCTATCTAGGTTGGTCTTAGCTTTTCTTCCAAGGAGCAAGTGTCTTTTAATTTCAAGGCTGCAATCACCATCCACAGTGATTTTGGAGCCCAAAAAAATAAAGTCAGCCACTGTTTCCACTGTTTCCCCATCTATTTGCCATGAAATGATGGGACCGGATGCCATGATCTTCGTTTTCTAAATGTTGAGCTTTAAGCCAACTTTTTCACTCTCCTCTTTCACTTTCATCAAGAGGCTCTTTAGTTCTTCACTTTCTGCCATAAAGGTGGTGCAATCTGCATATCTGAGGTCGCTGATATTTCTCCCGGCAATCTTGATTCCACCTGGTGCTTCTTCCAGCCCAGCGTTTCTCATGATGTACTTTGCATAGAAGTTAAATAAGCAGGGTGACAATATATAGCCTTGACGTACTCCTTTTCCTATTTGGAATCAGTCTGTTGTTCCATGTCCAGTTCTAACTGTTGCTTCCTGACCTGTATGCTATCATCATTACAAAATAATAACTTTCACCCTTCCACTCCTTCCACACTTATCAGTCAGCACCAGACTGAGAAGAATCCTCCCTTCTTCCTATCCATCACCAGACTCTTCATGGATTACTGTTTTTTCAATGACTTAAAATTCACTCTTGCCCTGTGGACCCATAGTTGGTCAGTGGAAACAGCTGCAAGCTGGCTTCTCTAGCCTTCAGACACAACTCCTTCATTTTCTTTCCTTCCTTTCTAAGCACTTCCTTGCTTTCTCTGAAGTAGCCTTGATTCCTTTTAGTGGAAAACGGTATCAGAACCAAGGCTGGGTGTCAGTTACAAGTGACTCAGCTCTTTGCATCATGAGGCCAAAGTATTGCGGTTTCAGCTTCAGCATCAGTCCCTCCAATGAACACTCAGGACTGATCTCCTTTAGGATGGATTGGTTGGATCTCCTTGCAGTCCAAGGGACTCTCAAGAGTCTTCTCCAACACCACAGTTCAAAAGCATCAGTTCTTCGGCGCTCAGTTTTATGGTCCAACTCTCACATCCATTTATGACCACAGGAAAAACCATAGCCTTGACTAGATGGACCTTTGTTGGCAAAGTAATGTCTCTGCTTTTGAATATGCTATCTAGGTTGGTCTTAGCTTTTCTTCCAAGGAGCAAGTGTCTTTTAATTTCAAGGCTGCAATCACCATCCACAGTGATTTTGGAGCCCAAAAAAATAAAGTCAGCCACTGTTTCCACTGTTTCCCCATCTATTTGCCATGAAATGATGGGACCGGATGCCATGATCTTCGTTTTCTAAATGTTGAGCTTTAAGCCAACTTTTTCACTCTCCTCTTTCACTTTCATCAAGAGGCTCTTTAGTTCTTCACTTTCTGCCATAAAGGTGGTGCAATCTGCATATCTGAGGTCGCTGATATTTCTCCCGGCAATCTTGATTCCACCTGGTGCTTCTTCCAGCCCAGCGTTTCTCATGATGTACTTTGCATAGAAGTTAAATAAGCAGGGTGACAATATATAGCCTTGACGTACTCCTTTTCCTATTTGGAATCAGTCTGTTGTTCCATGTCCAGTTCTAACTGTTGCTTCCTGACCTGTATGCTATCATCATTACAAAATAATAACTTTCACCCTTCCACTCCTTCCACACTTATCAGTCAGCACCAGACTGAGAAGAATCCTCCCTTCTTCCTATCCATCACCAGACTCTTCATGGATTACTGTTTTTTCAATGACTTAAAATTCACTCTTGCCCTGTGGACCCATAGTTGGTCAGTGGAAACAGCTGCAAGCTGGCTTCTCTAGCCTTCAGACACAACTCCTTCATTTTCTTTCCTTCCTTTCTAAGCACTTCCTTGCTTTCTCTGAAGTAGCCTTGATTCCTTTTAGTGGAAAACGGTATCAGAAACCAAGGCTGGGTGTCAGTTGTGCTCATTGCTGCTGGCATATCTTGCCTTCTAGGCTCTTACATGGAGAGACCAGGAAATAAATGCTTATATCATTTTTTATATATAGATATACACACACATATTTAAACCTGCTATGTAAATACTTGCATTGTATAAGAACTCACACTGTACAAAGACATGCTTTACACGTCTGTGACACACGTGTTTCGGAACGTCGTCAGGGACTCCTTGTGCAGCTGGTGTACGATCATTCCCTACAAGCCCCGCCTGCAGGCATTGTTTGTACGTGAAACTACCTGAGCTTATTTCTCACTTACTGGTTTCAGTCACTCAGTTCAGTCGCTCAGTCATGTCCGACGCTTTGAGACCCCATGAACCACGGCACGCCAGGCCTCCCGGTCCATCACCAACTCCCGAAGCTTGCTCAAACTCATGTCCACTGAGTCAGTGATGCCATCCAACCATCTTATCCTCTGTCGTCCCCTTCTCCACGTGCCTTCAATCTTTCTCAGCATCAGGGTCTTTTCCAATGAGTCTGTTCTTTGCATTAGGTAGCCAAAGTAATGAAGCTTCAGCTTCAGCTTCAGCATCAGTCCTTCCAATGAATATTCAGGACTGATTTCCTTTAGGATGGACCGGTTAGATCTCCTTGCAGACCAAGGGACTCTCATGAGTCTTCTCCAACACCACAGTTCAAAACCTAGTTTCAGTTCAGTTCAGTTGCTCAGTCATGTCCGATTCTTTGCGACCCCATGAATCGCAGCACGCCAGGCCTCCCTGTCCATCACCAACTCCCGGAGTTCACTCAGAGTCACATCCATTGAGTCAGTGATGCCATCCAGCCATCTCATCCTCCGTCGTCTCCTTCTCCTCCTGCCCCCAACCCCTTCCAGCATCAGAGTCTTTTCCAATGAGTCAACTCTTCGCATCAGGTGGCCAAAGTACTAGAGTTTCAGCTTTAGCATCATTCCTTCCAAAGAAATCCCAGGGCTGATCTCCTTCAGAATGGACTGGTTGGATCTCCTTGCAGTCCAAGGGACCCTCAAGAGTCTTCTCCAACACCACAGTTCAAAAGCATCAATTCCTCAGTGTCAGCCTTCTTCACAGTCCAACTCTCACATCCATACATGACCACTGGAAAAAGCTAGTTTAAGTCACCACAAATCAACCAAAAAGCATATAGTCAATTTACAGGAAGGACAAGAGTAACGATTTAAGTCTGAATGATGAAGCCCAGATGTCACAGTGTTGGACGGATGGAACGTGAAGCACATCAGTGATGCCCATGTCCCCAAACAACCTGTGAACTCACCTCCCCGGGTCCTCCAATAAATATCAGGATGTCAGCAACTGCAGGATACTTGGTGGCAGCTGAAGCAGAAAAGAGGCTAAGAAACTTAAGGAATCAGGTCCTATACCACTTTCCTACCATCTTTTACAACTGGAAGTAAAAGCTGAGATTGGCAAACATGTCCATGGAGTGAGGGCTTCTGAGCTCCGCTTCTGTGTGCTACACAGCTCATTGGTGAACGTGTCCATGGTGTGAGGGGTTCTGACTTCTGCTAGCTCAAAGAACTAGCTCAAAGAACTGTATTTTTACTGTGACCTCAAGTAAAATTGAAATTGAATCTAAGATTGGGAACAAACATGTATACATACTTACGGTCTAAGCCTACTTATGCAATATAAATTACCAGTAGTTACATAAACAATATCATTTAAGGCTTACAAACCATTCTATCTGTGGCTCCCATCTTTGATTCAGTCTCAGCTCTGTAACTAAATATTAAGTGCTCATTATTCAGAGCTTTTTCCACCTCTTTAGATGAAACTCACTTTCCAGCACATTCCTCAGAAGACTCTCTATGTAAGGTACTTTCTGAGTTCTTGAATACTCAAAACTTTTCTATAGTTTTAATCTTAAAGCTGAATATAATTCTTGATTCACACCTTCTTTCATTAAGCTCCTTTAAAAGTAAAAAAAAGTTGCTCCAGTGTTGCCTTGATGCCACTTTTGAGAAGTCTGCCATCAGCTGACATCCCTACCGTCGTACGATTTAGTTCATCTTTTGGACTGAAGCCCTGAGCACGCATCTTTAAAGTGTAATGGTATGCTAGGATACATCTCAGAGCTGATTAGCTCTTCCCAGTACCCAGTGGTCATTTTCATGTGCAGACTCAAGCCTTCTCTTATTCTGGGAATGGCATTTCTTAGATGACTTAGTTCTAAGAATGCCAGTAGTGCACGTTACAGCTTTGTCTCTCATGTCAACTACTTTCTCTCAGGCCTCTTTTTCTTTCTGTATCTAACTTGAAAAAATTTGCTTCCTTGCTTTTCTTTAATACTTATTAAATTTTCATTTTGATCTATTCTTCCTTCAGGACTTGGTTATTTAGTCTTCATTTCTGACATGATTCTGTCTTTTTCTTCATTCCCCCCCCCCACCCGAGTTCAATCAACTCTCACTGCACTTCCTTCTGTTTTTTTGGTCCATTTCTTTCTTAATTTTTGAATATTTGACTCAAGGTATTTTTTCAACATTACCAAGGCTTTTTTTTTTTTGGCTGTGCTGTGGGGCATGTGGGATCTTAGTTCCCCCAATCGGGGTCTGAAGCTAGCCCCCTGCCGTGGAAGCAGGAATGTTAGCCACTGGACTGCCAGGAAGTCCCCCTGGTGCTTTTCTAAAGATGTTTCCTCAGCTGGGAGTGCTCATCCCAGCTTTCCTTCTGCATGATGTGGATTTAGGGGAGACTCTGCACCACCTGGAGCGTTTGATCTGCATTTTGCTTTATTTTCACAGAAGCTCTGTATTCCTTTTCTCTGCTCCTATGGGTCTGAGGTACCGCTTTTCTCAATCAGTTCAGTGAGGATCACTTTGTTTCATGGATGACGAGGACTGTGGGCAACTTTTGCTTCTGCAAGATCCGTAATTTTCTCCGTTTCTTTTTTCTCTTCACTGGCCACATTGCCAAGGTGACCAACTCTTCCATATTTATTCTCCTCTAGAAGCAAAGCTTCTTCAGCACTGCCCTTCTGATCCTGCTCACTTTCACGCCCTCTTCCTAAGCCAGGGCCAGGGCCTACCAGGTCTCGGTGGGAGCAGCATTTCTGCGCGTGCTGCTGGCGCCTTCTCTTCTGAGGGCCACCTTTCACCTGCGCTTTGTCTGCTCTCTGTGCCTCTGTCCCTCTCTTTCTAGAGCCTCTCAAGATGCCTTCTCCCACTCCATCCCCTACGGGACCGCAGCAACAGGAGCTCCACTGGGGCCGCTGCTTGCTCCACCCGGCTGCGCTGTGGCCTGGAGATGGCGGCTTCTCAGGAGCTCCACTGGGCTCGCTGCTTGCTCCACCCGGCTGCGCTGTGGCCTGGAGATGGCGGCTTCTCAGGAGCTCCACTGGGCTCGCTGCTTGCTCCACCCGGCTGCGCTGTGGCCTGGAGATGGCGGCTTCTCAGGAGCTCCACTGGGCTCGCTGCTTGCTCCACCCGGCTGCGCTGTGGCCTGGAGATGGCGGCTTCTCAGGAGCTCCACTGGGCTCGCTGCTTGCTCCACCCGGCTGCGCTGTGGCCTGGAGATGGCGGCTTCTCAGGAGCTCCACTGGGCTCGCTGCTTGCTCCACCCGGCTGCGCTGTGGCCTGGAGATGGCGGCTTCTCAGGAGCTCCACTGGGCTCGCTGCTTGCTCCACCCGGCTGCGCTGTGGCCTGGAGATGGCGGCTTCTCAGGAGCTCCACTGGGCTCGCTGCTTGCTCCACCCGGCTGCGCTGTGGCCTGGAGATGGCGGCTTCTCAGGAGCTCCACTGGGCTCGCTGCTTGCTCCACCCGGCTGCGCTGTGGCCTGGAGATGGCGGCTTCTCAGGAGCTCCACTGGGCTCGCTGCTTGCTCCACCCGGCTGCGCTGTGGCCTGGAGATGGCGGCTTCTCAGGAGCTCCACTGGGCTCGCTGCTTGCTCCACCCGGCTGCGCTGTGGCCTGGAGATGGCGGCTTCTCAGGAGCTCCACTGGGCTCGCTGCTTGCTCCACCCGGCTGCGCTGTGGCCTGGAGATGGCGGCTTCTCAGGAGCTCCACTGGGCTCGCTGCTTGCTCCACCCGGCTGCGCTGTGGCCTGGAGATGGCGGCTTCTCAGGAGCTCCACTGGGCTCGCTGCTTGCTCCACCCGGCGCGCTGTGGCCTGGAGATGGCGGCTTCTCAGGAGCTCCACTGGGCTCGCTGCTTGCTCCACCCGGCTGCGATGTGGCCTGGAGATGGCGGCTTCTCCATCTCCCAGCAGAGCTGGAGGTGCAGTCACACGTGGTTCTATTCGAGCTTCTTACTGATACGGGGGTTGGCAGAGTTTGGAGGGGGTGATATATGGAGATTTGGAATCAGGCAACTGTCACTACCAGACAGAGAATATCTATTCTTGTTCACTGTTAAAGTGTCATTTCTGGAGTTTCCAAAAAAAACAACAAAAACTCCTCAAGGCAAACAAAGTTTCCAGCTTGGTCTACAAGTCTCTCAGAGGATGTTACTTAAGTTTAAAGACCTTCAACCCCATCCCCACCTGACCGGCGACGGAAACGTAAAGGCCACTGCCCTTTTCATCTTAAAAAGGGATGGGTTGTTTGCTGCCTCACAGTCTTGAAATTTTCAGAGGCCTCACATAAGACTGTCCCTAAAGTAAATTTCATCACTCCATCATCTAAATTATATCACAGCAACGTATTACCCTAGTGGCTGAAAGCAAGAGTCTCTCTCATCCTGCATGGCCACTGTGGGTCGCCCAGGGTTCTGTTCCACGTCTCCTTCACCATGGTGCCCAGCACCACAGAGAAACCACTATATAAAGCACCAAGAGCAGAGGAAACAGTGGGATCAAGTGTTTGAAGGGCGTCACACTGGGAGTTAAATGCACGAGTTAAATGCCTTACACAGAACCACTGATCAATTTTGTTGGCCAAAACTAGTCAAATGATTCTACCCAAGTACAAATGGACCTACCTTGTGCCAGAGGGGAACCAGAAATCTGTATAACAGAAGCTTCATCTTAAACCTGAAATATTTCTAAGTATTTCTGCTAACTGCAATAAGCAAATGTACTTCTTAGCATGTGATAACTAGATTGCCTCAATATTGAAATCAAAGAAATCACATTCTAATGAAATTCAAATGACATGTAGTAAATCCAAATAAGACCTGTCACAATATGCAATATTTTAGTTGGCTAAATGACAGCCAACTAAAATGCCTTAAATTTAGAGCTCTCATCAAACAAATTTAGCTGTGGCCAAAGCAAGTTATTGCCAACTTTAAATTATGGAAGATGACTGTGTCCATACCCAGATTTTAGTAAGTGAAAGTGTTATTCACTCAATCATGTTTGACTCTTTGCAACCCCATGGACTGTAGCCCCATCAGGCTCCTCTGTCCATGGAATTCTTCAGGCAAAAACACTGGGGTGGGTAGCCATTCCCTTTTCCAGTGGGTCTTCCTGACACAGGGATCAAATCTGGTCTTGCACACTGCAGGCAGATCACCACCTGAGCCACCGGAATGCCTGGATTCTAATAAAAGGAACAGCAATACGTGCACACTGTGGCTCATGTTCACATACTCAGATGCTTCTGTAAATCAGGCCGCCTGCACTGCAGGTGGATTTTTTACAAGGCTGAGACATCAGGGAAGTCCAAATTTATATTTAGATGTTGTTAATATACCTTCTTACTTAGTACAAAACCATCAGTACAGCTGATAGGGTGGTAAACACAAAGTAGGATGTTTATTTAGTTTGCACTTGTCATAGTTCTCTAACTTGGCTTATACACTTGGGAGATAAAAAGGCAAGTTTTAAAGTAGCTACAGTATCTGAACAACAGTACACTGATAAGCATAATCATTTTTTAAAAATGCAAGGACATCCATAGTGAAAGATTAACCACAGAAGAGACTTACTTGTTCTTTGTTGTGTGCCTGTAAGAGGACCTTTTAAAGGACTATTACAAGAATAAAAAATTGAACACCCATATGTTCCTCGTGGGAAATGACATAAAAAATTCAATTTTGCTTTCCCATTATTTGCTTTATTATTGCCTTCCATTTTCTATAGCCATTAAAATGTGGATGAAAACATACAGCTTTTAAAAAGTAGGTTTCCACTTTATGAAGCTGTCCTCATTTATTATATTGAAATTGACTCTGAAAAAATGGGAAAAAAATATCAAAATTTACAAAGAAGTAGTCAACAGCTAAGCAAGAAAGTATATCTTTTAAAATAAATTTTAATTTAAAAAATGAAAACCCAGAGTATAATTTAAAATGTTTATTCTACAAATATCTCACCAGCTCTAATTACACTCAGGTACTGCGTAGAGCTATCTAGAACAGCAGTGACCTAGAACTTCACTGTGTAGGTTAGGATTCAGGCACCATCTCCAGCTGTGCATTCTCAGACAAGCTGCCTAACTTCTCTCTCTGTACTCCACCTACACCTGTAAAGTGAGGACATTAATAGTACAGGCCCTACAGGATCTATTCTGGGGATAAAAAGAGTTAAAAACATTCAAAATCCTTAGGAAACGCAGTGTTTGGTCCAAACGAGATACTGTACAGATTTAACAAGACAATGAGTGTAAACCACTTAGAAAGATGCCACCCAGGGCTTCCCTGGTGCTCAGTGGTAAAGAACCCACCTGCAATGCAGTGGACGCAGGTTCGTTCTCCTGGGTCACAAACATTCCCTGGAGAGGGAAGCGGCAGCCCACTTCAGTATTCCTGCTCGGAGAATCCCATGGACAGAGGAGCCTGGCAGGCTACAGTCCAGGGGGTCTCGAAAGAGTTGGACACGGCTCAGCAACAGCAGCAGCACAGAGAGTGAGGAGGGCACGGTGTGTGCACACTCGCCGCCGCCATGACACGGCGCACACTCGCCGCCGCCATGACATGGCGCACACTCGCCGCCACCGTGAGCCACGGGGAGAATAAGGAGGGCACAGTGCACACTCACCGCCGCCGTGAGCCACGGGGAGAATAAGGAGGGCACAGCGCACACTCACCGCCGCCGTGAGCCACTGGGAGAAGCCACCCGCCGACTCCCAGACTCCAGACGGTGGAAAGGCTCCTGCAGCCTGGTCTTCCAAAATCAAAAGATGCTCCCAAACCATAACGTTATCACACACATGAGAACATAATCAAGACGTCTGAAGATCAAAACACTCTTTAAGGTAAAGCCACAAGATCTAGGGAAGAGGATAAGCACATCATTCTCGAGTCAACAGTGAGGGGGTCCCACAAGCACAGCCACACAGCTGAGAGCAGCCAGGCCACGTGGATACGACAGAGGGCTCAGAAGGAAGGTCTCCAGGAAAAGGGGCTGTCTCATCTGCAGAAAATCACACAGAAAAGAAATTCACAGAGCGGCTGAAACAGGTGGGGGCACTTAGAGACTCAAAGAAAAGTAACTGAAAGGAAAGACTGGGGTAATTTAACTCTGGGAAAAAAAATTATACAAAGAAGGAAACAAAAGCGAAAAACAAATACTTGGCTCAGCTATGAATAGTTAGATAGCAATTAAAGACTGAATACGGATTCAACCAGAACTGTAACTTCATTAAGTGAAAGTGAAAGTGCTGGTCGTTCAGTCGGGTCTGACTCTTTGCTAACCCACAGACTGTAGCCCACCAGGCTCCTCTGTCCACGAGATTCTTTAGGTAAGAATACTGGAGTGGGCTGTCATCTCCTTACCCGGGGGATCTTCCTGACCCAGGGACAGAATGCGGGTCTCCTGCACTGCAGGCATTTTCTTCACTACCTGAGCCACCAGGGAAGCCTGTTAAACAGCTGAACAAATAAATAAAGGAGTTCTGAAAGTGCTGGCTGAAGAGCTGCACAGCGCCACCTTGGCGGACCATGTTCTAACAGAAGAGAGCAGAAACCAGAGATGGAACGGCGGGCGAGCGCCGGGCTGCGGGCCACACTCTACAGTACTCTCTAAGCACATACGTAGATTACTTTAGATAAAATTTTTTAAATTAAATAAAGAGTATTCATCAAGTCCTCTTTATGGCAGATACTATATACAGGTCCACTCACCACCGTTCTCAGTCACCATTTCTCTTGTCTTGAGCAGCTGAGAATACAAATCCAATTTCACAGCCACCCTTGCAAAAGGATGGCCACGTGCAACTGTTAACACCAAAGCCAAACACACACAGAAATGTCTCCTGAGGAGGATTTCAAACCCTACACAGGAAGCAAACACCTCACAGACAGAAGTCCTTCCCTCTTGCCCCACATTCCTGTCTGAGTCTGGACGGTCGATGTCAGCTGTCAGCAGTGAGGCCAGAGGTCACAGGCTGAGGCCTGCGGAGCAGCCAGCAGGAGCCTGGACGCCCCGGGGCGCAGGGAGATCTCGGTACATGCTGTACTCCTTTCAACCTTCTTTACTGAAAACGCTGACACTGAGTCTTCTCTCACCAGTTATTATAAGAGGACTTGGGAACCAGTCTTCTCGTGCTAATTATGATAGGCACTAGGAAACCGAGACGGAGAAAACAGCTCCCCCAAAGCTTATTATCTAACAGAGTAAACTGTGATAAAGAAGAACCATAACACCCAGTAAAATGCACTGCCATCAAAATGCGGGGACGTCAGAGAAAGGAGAGATCACGTCTAGCCGAAACACGCAGAACAGCCTCTGCTGGCTGCCACGGGAGCAGTTTTAACAAAAATGTCCCTTCCACATTAAAGAACTACCACCCAAAACAGAAACAGGCTCTACAGATGAGGAAAACAAACTCGTCGCCACTGAAGGAGCGAGGGGAGGAAGGAGGGGTAAACTAAGGGTATGGGATTAACTGATACGGGCTTCCCTGGTGGCTCAGCAGCAAAAAATCCGCCTGCCAATGAGGGAGACTCAGACTTGACCCCTGGGTCAGGAAGGCGCCCTGGGGAAGAACATGGCAACCCCTCCAGAATCCTTGCCTGGGCATCCCGTGGTCAGAGGAGCTGTGGGCTACAGTCCATGATGTCTCAAGGGGTCAGACGTGACTCAGTGGCTGACTGGACACCCCCAGCGCTGACAGATGCCAACCACTGCGTGTGAAACAGACAAGCAGGAGGAACAGGGCCCTGGGAACTACGTCACAGCATCTTGGAGTCGCCTGCAGAGGAGCGTATGAAACAGACAAGCAGGAGGGACAAGGCCCTGGGAACTACATCCCAGCATCTCGGAGTCGCCTGCAGAGGCGCACAAACCGTGAACATCACCGAATCGCTGTGCTGCACACCTGAATGTACCCAACAGTGTAAATCGACCGTACTCCAAGCTAAAGAGAGAAACCGCAAGCAAACGTGGAGGGGCCGCACAGAGGATTTTCAGTAAAGCAAGTGCTCCTGAGCTAAGAAGACCTGTTTCTAATCTCAACCACATAAACTACCAGACTCGGGACCCTGGGGAAGACACTGTATTGAGTTGGCCAGAACGTTCCTTCAGGTTCTTCTGCAACATCTTATGAAAACCCAAACAGACTTTTTGGCCAACCCAACATCTGTGGCAGAAAGACAGATTCTCAGATGACTGCTGTAGCATTTTCCTGATACTCTACATACACTTTTAATTTTCTAGTCTATTCCATAGTTTAAATAATTGTTTTAACCACACAGGGTACACTCTGGATCAGATTCACCCTTTAACACAGTACAAAAAAACCCGACAACACAGAAAAACAGGCAGATAATTTGAGGCAGAAAGAAAGTATCTGAAACAAATATAAAATAATCTTATTAATCTTTTTAAGTCAACTAACTGGGCTTGTTACTAAAAAAATAAGGACAATGGAATTCACTCCACTGTGCATTCCCTCAAATATCTGAGTATCTATCATGTTCCAGACTACTCTAAGTGATCAGATACAGTGGTGAAAAACAGACAGAATCTCTGTCCTCATAGAATTTTAATGCCAAAGCAACAGGGGGATAAAAAAATGTTTCAGATGAGCCAGTGGGAACATTAAAAAAACTTAACGAGCAATGTTAAGCACAGTGGAGGCCCAAACACATAAACGTCTGAACGATTTCATGTTCTAGTGACACTGAGAAACCCGAAAGAGAAAAAACTTCACTCTGAAAAGCTGTAATCTAGAATTTTAAAACATGATTTTCATGTGGATTTACAGTAACACATGCCAGTCTCAAACGCTCATCATTTCTGCTGGGCTGGAGCCGTGCTCACACTGACCCAGAAGTCACTGCTCAGCAAGTGCGCTCGCCCAGGGTCCAAGCCCAAGCCCACAAGCAACTGGGACTAACCTCAGGGCTCCCAGGTGACAGGCAAGCAGCTCATCTCGGCGCATCCACCCCCAAGAGACACACAATTCTGGGAGCCTCGCCCGGATCGTCTTACCTAAAACCAGACAGCAGAGAAGCAACGGAAGGCATTGGGGGCACCAAGAGGGAAACGAGAGGGGAGGAGGAGGAAGTGCTCAGGGACGCACACAGTAGGCCTGCAAGGCAGCGCAGTGCAGCCCCCGAGGACCGGCTCCAGCAGCCTCGCACACCCCCCCCACCCCTGCACTGGTGTCTAGATAGCACAGCAGTGTTCTTCACAGGCATTTTCAAAAGGGCTAAATTATATCCAAAATACTGTCTAAGAAGTCAGGGACACAGGGCGTGTAATCACAGGAAATGGGCTCCTTTCAAACAAAGAAAAGCAATCCAATTAAAAAAAAAAACAAGTAAGGGGTAAATGACAGGGCAGTTTCACAGAAGAGGGAAACCAAATGGTCAGCAAATCATATATTTTTGTTTTGCCTCATTTTTATCTACATTTTTCAAGAATTGTATTAAGCCTATCAGTATTCAGGGAAATGACACTGCAAAAAGAGAGACTACTTCACTCCCATCACATCAATTTAGAAATGTAAAACACAGAGGCGACAAGTGAAATGAACTCTCGCGTCCTGCTGGTGGCTGGAAAGCAGTCTGGCAACAGCGGCTCTGCTCCTGGTGCACACCACGGAGACCCTCTTGCACACACGAGTGTCTGCGAAACAATGCCACAGACAACATCCCTGCAAGACAGAAAAAATAAAACCCCGAGTCTCCAATAGCAGGACAATGAATGAAGAAATTATGACATGACCACGCAATGGAACGTCGCAGAGCAACAGAAGTACAGCGGCGGCAGTCACAGACGGCCATGCCGGCAGCTCTGCTTCTAAGGCAGCGGCGAAGGGCACGTCGCAGGCCTGCGCGTGCTCACCGCGGGTGTGCGTGTTACACGACGAGCGCCCTGGGAGAGGAAGCCCACGCCAGCACTCGTGCTGGGGAAGCCCGTGGCCGAGGAGCCCGGGGGCTGTGGCCCGTGGGGTCGCAGAGAGCTGGACACGACGGAGACGGAGCGCGCAGGTGAAGAGAAAGACGCGCAAGCTGTCACCACGACTGCGCTTTATGCACACATGCTCATGTTGTGAAAGAGCAGAAGCAACTGGGACGACAAAAACTACATTCAGGATGATGGCTACATAAGGCTTCAACTGAACCAGTAACAACTTCTTGAAAAAGACAGACACGGGGCCTTCCTGGCGGTCGAGGGGCTGAGCCCCACGCTCCCGGAGCAGGAGCCGGGTGCGGGCCGGGTGGGGCAGGAGGGGCGGCACGCCGCGGGCCGGAGCGCGCGCCCCGGCGAAGCCCCGCACGCTGCCCCGAAGACCCTTCACGCCCCAAGGAAGACAGGGACCCCTCCGCCTCAGCTAAGACCTGGCACAGCTAAGCAGGCAGATGAACAAATAATGCATGCATCAGAAAAAGAAAACCAGATACGAACCCAACATCCCAAAACAGTAAGATCGGACAGCAGTAGCGGGCGGGTTCACGGGTGTCTGCTCTCCGCACACACCAGAAAAGGACCGTGCTTTTAAAGCTGGCCTCTCTAACAGCTACAGAATCCGACAGTTCCTGAAAGCAACCCTCACCGTCGTTGCCCTTGTCCCTCCACCCCCTGCAATGGGAAATAAAGAAATGAGTACATCAAGGCACGTTCTTCTCAGGCCGCGTGAAAAATCAGTCACAAAGAAACAAAGCTTTAGGCAGGGCAGTTGCTGGAGTGCAAATATCTAGGTTCACACCCGGTCTTGCCACTTGCAAGGTGTGTGAACTAGCGCGAAGCCCCTGACCCTGGTCTCCTCTCAGTCTGCGGCGCACACAGGGTCGCTGGCGGTTTAACAGAACATATGGGTAAAGCACCCATCAAACTTACACCACTGCTAATAGTGACTACAACTGAGAGAAAGCACAGATGACTCAAGACAAGCCTCAAGATCGAAGTGGTCTGCTCACAAACCTTTAAAAATATCTTTAATAAATGGATATTTATTTACATTTTTTTAATTAAGGCAGAATTGATTTAATTTAGAATGCACAACACAGTGATTGAAAAATTCTCCAGACTATCCCCATATACACTTATTATTAACACTATTAGTGTTTTCCCTCTGCCGTACAACACGGCCTTGCGGCTTATTTTATACACAGTAGTTTGTACCTCTTAAGCTGATGCCCATCTCCTGCCCCTCCCTGTCCCTCTTTCCACTGGGAACCACTGGTTTGTTCTCCATATCTGTGCTCACAATCTTTTGAATGGCTTACAGGGAACATTGCTAAGAACAGTAGGGTCAAATGTCTTCTTGTAAAGTCCACCTGCAACCAAAATGTTTCCAAAGAAATTACTCCATAGCTCTAGTGCTGTGTGGCTTGCATACCATTTCTTTTGAAAAGAGCAAATATACAGTCAAAATACAGACTAGCACAATTCAAAAACTATCACACAATTAGAAGAACTAAAGAAAATGATCTTGCAATTAAAAAAACACTGGAAAGAATACTCCTCCTTATGGCACACAAATATCAGATGACTTTCCATTATGTTCCCTTTGTCTTTTTTCCTTTTTAGTTTCAGAATATGAAAAACAACAAATCCATTTTCTGAACAAACTCACTTACAGAGGCAAATTTCCCTTCTGACCTGTACGTGAGTGAACAGCGGCATGGCCCCTACTATGCTGACTAATGCCTGTTTACAACAATACCTCTCTATAGAGAATTCTGAATGAGACAAGAGTTTGGAATTCCTACAGTGCAGTCCTAGAGATCTCTTTTTTAATCTTCAAAATCTTACTTGATTTTTGTATCTAATAATCATGGCCCATAATACCAATGTAGAAGAAATGGGTTAAATGGATCTCTTGGTCTGAGAAGAAATAGCCCTCATTATAAAAATGTTTACCGTTGGGCAGGAAAAAAGAACAAATTTGTATCAATAGAATACTTACTAATTATTAGGTAAAGGGTCTTCATTTTCACATACCTAGTTTTCTTAAGGATGTAATCCATATTGTCAAATTCTTTATTTCAAAGCCAATTCAAAAAAAGCACAGAGTGTAAGGCCGGACCGGGGCCACGATGGGCCGCCCCTCCTCCCCCGCCAGCGGGGACGTCCCGAAGGGAAGGCGCCTCCCAGACCCCGGGGACCAATGACAGCACACTTCGCCAGCTGAAGCCACCCCACCCCAGCCACGGAGAAGGCCCTGTCCGCCTTGGCCTGGCGACCTATCCGAACTCCCGTCCATCTAGCCTGACCATCCCCCTAGCAACGAACGTATAGAAACCACCCCCAACGCGGCCCAGGCTTGGCCTTCCTCGACCTGCCTCGTTAGGGTCCAGGAACCCCGCCGGGAGCGCTTTGCCATTAAAGCCTGTTAGACACTCTTTTGGGGTCCTGGTCCTCTTTTACCTAACACAGAGAAATTATCACTCAATTAAAAATAAACAATTTTTTTAAAAGCAAAAGCAAGATCTTTATACGGTGTTAAAAACTAGCAAAAACTGAGAAGATGAATTTTGACATTATTTCCAAACTCAACCAGGTATCAGCACTGTGACGTAAGAATCCAATTCTGTCTTTCCCACGGGTGTGTGGAATTTCAGCCACAAGGCATCTTGTATAGCAAAAAGGTAGAAAGTCACTTGAACATTAAAATGATCCATTAAAAACTGTAATTTGGGGTCAGCTATATTCTTCTACTTCTCCGTATATTCATTCTACTAATTTTTGAGAGTTTGATATTGAAACTCCAACTAAAAATCTTAACTTATATAAAGAAATAATTGTAATATATAGTTGAACTATATTTTATCTTGTTCTGTATTTTCCAAGCCTCCTATAATGTAGTTCATAATTTAAAAAATTTTTAAACTCAGTAATTTTGCAGAATCTTTTCACAGATATTCTTTAAAAAAAAGAAAAAAGAAACCATGAATCATTTCAGATTCTAGACTTTTAACTATTCAGTAATATTAGAAAAGGTATTTATTAAAGATATTTCTATTTGCAAAAGTCAATCAATTAAATTCTAAGCTCTGTGGGAAAAAGTGGTAATCTTATTATCTTAAACTTTAGTATTATGACGACAGAGGATGAGAAGGTAGGATGCCATCACTGACTCAACGGACATGAGTTTGAGCAACCTCTGGAAGTTAGTGATGGACAGGGCGGCCTGGCATGTTGTAGTCCACGGGGTCACAAGAGTCAGACACGACTGAGCGACTGGCTGACTATAATATAACCCTGATCATTATTCATAGTTTTTTACTTATCTTCTTTTAAAACTGAAGTTCACTATGATCCAAAAATATTTACATTGTTCATAGTGGATAGATCTGACTTTCATCCACTGACTGTGCTTCTATTCTAAGTAAATTAATCCAATCAGTGGGCGTCACTATGTATCACAAAAAAGAAACACAAGGTTTGCTGTGAAGGGACAGTCACAATTTGATGGGGGAGGGGGAACAAGTATATAATTATAGTGCAACAAAACACATGCAATTAGAGAGGCGAAAGGTTAGGAACACAAGGAAGAAGCAAACACCGGAGCATGGGGACAGAAACCTTCAGAGAAGAGAAGCTGGTGAAGCCTGAGCTCAGCCTAAAGGACGGAGAAACTTCTGGGTTAAAGGGACATTGAAGGCACTGGATTTCAAATTTTCTCATTCACCCTGAAAAGTAAATAAACAAAAAAGACAAAACAGGGCCTTCCCTCACAGTCCAGCGGCTAAGACTTGGCCTTCCCGAGCAAGCGGTGCTGGTTTGTCCTTGGCTGTGGAGCTAGGAGCCCACAGGTCTGGCAGCCAAAACGCCAAAACATAAAAGGGAAGCAATACTGCAACAAATTCAACAAAGACTTTAAAAACAGGCCCACAATAAAAAATGAACACAATACACAACACCATAAAATCAACAAAGACGAAGTGAAACATACATGACCCACGCCTGGAGCAGCCCCAGGAGACAGGATTCTGCAAGCTTCCAGTGGCCTGTGACTGAAAAACAGACCGAATTCAACAGAGTTCCCACCAACCCCACAGAAACCTGCAGGTTTAGAGACAGGGAGGGACACCTGAGGGCCACTGAAAAAGACCAGAGGGAAGACAAAGCAGAATCACGCCCAGAAAGGCCCGAGGATAAGGCTGGAACTGCACACAGTCAGGACCCGGTACTTGAAAGGGCTGGCTCGGAAAGAGGCGCGAGAGCCCTGGATCCGACCGGAACCAGGCACGCACAGCTCCTGAGGCAGACCAGCTGGGGAAGGGGAGGCGCCTGGGAAACTGGCCGGCAAGGGCACGGCGAGAGGAGGGAAGGCGAGGGTCCCGCAGAGAGCAGGCGCACCCTCCCCGCCCCGGCACCTCCCAACAAGCGCGGGGGAGGCGCTGCGGAATTCCCTAAGGGGTGAACAGACCTGCAAAAACGCAGAAAGCAGGCCACGGACACAGAAAACTACTGTTTAAAGCAAAATCAGAGACTGCTAATAAAAGCACTGCCACTGACGAACCCGTCGCCCTCCAAGAGGAAAGCCAAACGCTGAAGGAAAAGCGACACAACACTCTGAACTCAATTAAAACCTCCACACAAGTGCTCGAGAGACAAGGGGAGAAAACAAAGTCCTGAAGCAGAAACACAAAACTAAGACCAGAGATGAGCAAACAGACAACCAAAACAGGACCCAAGGCACCAAGAGGCCTCAGACCGCACTCAGAGAAGAGCAGAGAGAAAACACTTTCAGTAACAGACCGTGAGGGGAGCGCCCCAGGCAGAGGGACAGGGGAAGGAGGGCGCCCTGCAGACGGGGGTCTCTCTAAGGCGGGCGTGCCCCCGGCGCCCTGCAGACGGGGGTCTAAGGCTGGCGTGCCCCCGGCGCCCTGCAGACGGGGGTCTCTCTAAGGCGGGCGTGCCCCCGGCGCCCTGCAGACGGGGGTCTC
>SJXQ01006385.1:191583-255646 GCA_006408695.1 Aepyceros melampus
GCGAGTGTGTCTAGCTTCTCTTCCAGGGACAGTCTGAAAGGGGTCCTCGTGAGAGGGAGCAGCGCAGGAGCTCCGGGCGAGCAGGCTGCTCCCCACCTGCCTGTCCCAAGGACACGGGACTCCGGGTGTGACACTCCCAGGCTCCTGCACTCGGTGCCCCGTCTGAGGACTCTCTGCTCACGGGGCCGAGACCTCGATTCGGAACACCTACCAAGGGTGTGCAGGAGAGGCTGACCCCTGAACCGTAAAGAGTAAGGAGCTCACACAGGGGGCTGGCCTCGCACAGCTTTGAGAAGCAAACAGTCCGTGTGAGACGCTGCGTCTGCACGTGGAGCTGGGTCTGAGGACAGCAGGGCAGGCCGCTGAAGGAAGAATGGACGCGAATGGGGAGAAGCCGAGAAAGCAGAGTCCCAGAGACACGCTGGGGCTCCTGAGCCTGTGACATCGGCTCCGCCCGCTCCAGCGAGGGCTGCCCGGCAGGGCACTCCGCCTCTCACCTCTGAGGTCTGCATGCTCGCAGAGCCAGCTCCCACCAGGCTGCTGAAACGTAAGCAGGAGCCAGAAGCCTGGGGCAGAAACTGAAAATGTGCAGCACACGTGCCTGAAATTAGGCGCCACCAACTTGAAGGGCATCGAGGCCAACAGGAACTGTTCACTACCGCCATGCTGGACTCCAGCGAGGGGCAGACAATGGGAGCAAGAGGACCAGAGAGGCCAGCCACAGCCCCAACCACATACACGGTGTGAGAACCAAATGAGATGCACAAGACGCTCAGCAAAGGACCCAACACAGATGGCTCGGTAAATGACAGCCATCACCTTCGGTCAAACACTGAACTAAGATCCCGCCAGTGGCAACGCTGAGCCAGAAACGAAGGCGCCCTTTCAGAGACAGAGCTGACACACCGGGGGAAGGAACCGGTAGGTGGACAGGACCGAAGGCAGAGGACGTCCAGGATGCGTCTAGCTGGGGTCTGGCCAGGTGGGAAATGTCCCTAAATAAACTACGGCCAGCTGGAGGAGAGGCAGCCTTTGAGCTGAGTGTGAGAGGGCCCCGAGGGCTGCCCAGCTGCCTCCTGCTCGGCGGGTAGTTGGGAGTAACTGGTAAGGAACCCCAGAAAGAGATCCAAGCGGAAGAGAGAGACTCAGATGGTAGCTCAAGCTGTGATACTTGATTTCCCTGAAAGACCGTGCAGAGTTAGAGGAAAGAGGGCTGACAGCAGATCACCAACATTTAAGGGGCAAGCAGAGGAGGCCCAGGGGAGAGGGCGGTGAGGCGGTCAGAGACGGGAGGACTGGGGAGAGCAAGGCCACACCAGGCGCATACTCGTGCGCCGACGGCCCTAATGGGGCCGAGGAGGATTAAACAGAGGCTCTTCCCAGATTAGGAGAACATGGGGACCTGAGTAACTGCAGAGAGCGTGCTTCTGGGGGCAGCAGAGACGGCACAGGAGACAAAGCCGCAGCAACAGCTGGTGTAAACTGCTCTTTCAACATCTGGTGGGGAAGGGAAAGACAGGAAAACCCAGAGGGCCACAGAGGCATTTTCTTCCCCTGATAAGACGGCTCAGCTACGTGGGAAGAGGAGCCCGAGGCCCAGGGAAAGTGGAGAAAACGGGGCAAGTTCTCTGAGGACGCGGAGTATCTCAGAGGTGTGAGAGCTCCACGCGACTCAACCATCCTCATTTAATGCGCCTGGATCTGTTCTTGATCTACCAACTGAGGACAGATTTAGCATCTGTTTTACAGCGACCAGACCAACGAAGCTGTGAACGGACTTTTCTTGTAAACCTTGCCCTTTCTTACTCAACGCTGCAAAAACATAAGCTTCTTGGACTAATTTAGCTTCAGTCAAAAGGTGACAATTGTATGCAGTGAGAAAAAACTCCTTCTCTGCTATTTTGGTTCTTTTTTTTTCTTTTTGTCAAGGGGAAATAAATTATTTATACAACAATTTACAAGATAAACTCTAATTCTGGGGGTGTCCAGCATGTACAAAACTCTGAACCCTAAACATCTTGACCCCTCGTCTGCAGAGGCGAGCCTCTGGCCCTGGGGACGACGTGAGAGCTGGCAGCTGAGCTGAACAGCCAGCACATTAAGGCTCCTTTTCAGCGCCAGGTGGTAAGCTGTTCTGAAGCTGTTTAGATTTGTGGTTGGGCCTCAAACCATCTCTCTGGACAACATTCTGCTGGAGGCAGAACAAAGTTATATTTAATATCTGTGTACTTTAAAACAATGCTGCCCACTTTTCTCTTATTGCCGGGGTCACTTACACTTAAGACTCACTGTGCTTTCAGTGTCTAAAACAGCAGTGTTTACTCATCCAACTGATTCTGGAATCACATGATGGAGCCAATGTGAAAACTGAGTCAGTAAGAAAACAAACGCTTATAAAGCAGCAATAAACAGCCTTTCCCCCCAATACACGTACCAAATAAATTTAACTTAGAAGAACAGAACTGAATATAACACTTCAAAAATAAGAAAAAGAACATTATGCTTACGAAGAATTTTGGCATGATCCGGAAACCACGTCCAGGGAACGACCTCTGTGGCGAGCACAGGAGCACGTCGTGGCTGCACCCACGAGCCTCTCTGTGCCCCTCTGCAACGCTCTCCCATAAGCTTTCGTCTGAAGCATTTGAGTTCTGCCTACTTTTTGCATGTTTCTCCATATGTAAGAATTTTTAAAGACCAGAAGAACAATTTTTAAAACAATAAAACTATTTTTCTCTCCTTGAATAAAGAACTGCCCTTCTTCACAACTCATAGAGAAGAGGAGAAAAAAAGCACGGCCTGGAAACTCCCATATCTTCCTGCCACCAAATGTACAAAAGAATCTGATCCATTCCCGCTTCTCATCCTAACAGCAGCAATGAGGGCGCTTCCCTGGTAGTTCAGTGGCTAAGACTCTGTGCTCCCAGAGCAGGGCCACAGGGTCGATCCCTGGTCAGGGAACTAGAGCCCACGTATGGAAACCGAAGACCCCGTGTGCTGCAGCAGAGGCCGCAGAGGCCGCGGGTGCCGCGACGGAGACCCCACATCGCCAAAGAAAGAAACTGTTTCAAAAAAAAAGAAGCAGTGGGCCTTCTCTTATCATGCCTTCAGTTATCCCCTCTTTTTGTGTATTTTCAATAATTCTCTTTCTCTTTCTCCCTCTCTCTCCCTATAATGCATTCACACTAAATGTATTCTAGCATCACTCCTCTTAAAATAACAAAAAATCGCTGCCCCTGCCCCAGCGGAACCCCACACTCCCCTCTGGCTATGTCTCTCTCTCTAATCCCCTCTGGAACCAAGCCTCTTTACAGTTTCCACTTGCAGACTTCCCTGGCGGCACAGTGGATAAGAATCTGCGTGCCAATGCAGGGGACACAGGTGTGACCCCAGCCCCGGCAGAGCCCGTGTGTGGCGGAGAAGTGAAGCCTGTGCCTCACGGCTGCTGAGCCCGTGCTCCAGGAGCCCGTGCAGCAAGGGAGAGCCAGGCCAGCACTGCCAAACGGAAACTAAATCAATAAACAAAGCAGTGTTGTGCATGTGAAAAAAATACTTTTTCTAAGTATTCACTTGCGTCCACTCCTCAGTCCATTGCAATCTGGCCTCCCCCTCAAACCTCCACTAAAATTGCTCTTGATACGGTCATCAGCTGCTCAGCCGGCTCTGACAGGCCCCTCAAAGCACCTTCTCTCCTTGCCTTCCCAGCATCACAGCTCTCGAGGCCTCTCCCACCCCCACCCGCTCCCAGCCGCTCCTCCTTCGCATTCCTTCTTAGCTACTCCTTTCCTACCCATCGTCTAAATTCTAGAGTTCCTCAAGGCTCAGTTCTGAGTCCCCTTCTCCTCTCCATTCTACAAGCTTTCCTGAGATGATCTCATCCACAGCTGGTCTTCCAAAGCCATCTACATCCCAATGATGCTAGAATTTTCACCTGCAGCCCAGACACCTTCGTTGAGCTCCAGGCCCACATCCCACTGATGAATGAGAGCACAACAGTTTAGGTGAGCCTGAGGGGCCAGACCACTCAGGTTTTAAAACTAATTTTTCTATTTACTTCCCAGGTAACCCTGAGCAAGTCGGTGACCTCTTAAGACTCAGTTTCCCCATCTGTAAAATTGGAATAATAAAAATGGTACTGACTTCATAAGGTTACTGCGTGGACTAAAGGAGCTGATAAAGGCACCAGGTCGGCAGCACGGAGCTTTCATTACCCACGACTGCTATCACCACGCGTGTCTACTAGAGCATGTCAGAGGCATCGCAAGCTTTGATCTGCACACATCTGGGTTCCATCCTTCTGCCCACGCCATGGGCATCACCGCTGGCTCACCTTCTGTGAGCTCTAAGGAAGAATCCCAAGTTGGCCTCCGTCAGGGGGCCTCCGGGGCCTCTGTGCGGCCCCTCCCCTGAGCGCCTGAGCACGGGGGGACGCCATTCTTGGGAGACAGGGATTCTGCTGCTCATGCACTTAAGGTCCCAAATCAGTTGATCTCACGATGGAATGATTGCTCAGGTAGGTCTGACCTAATCACATGAAGCCTAGCGATGACAGAAGATCTGGACGTCAGAGCACGGGCGCCGGGAAGCGTGTCACCAGCGCTGAGGCCTGAAGGTGGGGGGCCGGATGGGTGGGTGCAGGTGGCTTCTGCGGCCGACAGAGGCCCACTGGTGCCACTAAGGACGCTGCGGCCACAGACTGAAGACGTCGGGAAAGTCTGCTGGCCACGGCAACGAGCTTCCAAGTGCATCTCTTCCCAGAGCCTCCAGACAAGAACTCTGGCTGGCTACCATCTTTTTCTTTTACGATTTCTGATGTGGACCATTTTTGAAGTCTTTACCAAATTCGTTACCCCATTGCTTCTGTTCTGTTTTGGTACTTCTGGCAGTGAGGCATGTGGGATCTCAGCCCCTGAACCAGGGGCTGGACCTGCGCCCCCGCATCGCCGGGAAGTCCCGTCTGCCTACCATCTCGACATTAGCCACGCGTGAAGAGTTCTAGCCTACCGACCTGTAAGCTAATGAACAAGTGCTATTACAAGCCACTAAGTTTGTGGTGATTTGTCATGCACCAACTGAAAATTAATATACCATCTGAACAAACCGTACCTTCAACATATGTTTGTTCCAGCCCGAAAATTTCATATCACTTTCAAACCAAGCTCTGCTGATATATTCTGCTAAATATATCTCAAATACTTTCAAAATTCTTAATTTCTAATCGTTACCCAATCCCAACTTGTATTTGCACCTGAACTTCCGCAAGAGCCTCTGAATTGGTCTCCTCTCAGACACTCTTTCCTACCATGTTCCTCACATGAGGAAGCCATTTTTTTAACAGTGCAAAACTAATCTCTAAAAATCCTTCAGCAGCTTCACCCTGCACTCAGGGTGACGCCTGAACAACCCTCAGAGCCCACCCACCGGGTCGGCTGCCTTCTCAGCGCATTTCCTGCGGCTCTCCTGCTTGGACACAAGCTCGGGCCACAAAGCCCTCCCGTCCGGTCCCTGGGCTGCAAGCCCTCCCTGCTCCAGGGCCATCTGCCGCGGCCTCTGGCAGAAACGCCTCACTGCCCGCCCGCCGCACGGCACCCCGCGACAGCAGGGCCGGCTGCACACTCCCGCCGAACACACGCACCCGACCTCCTCCAGAGGCGGGCCCCCTCAGACCCTCTCTCAGCGTCTGCACCACCTCACGGCTTCTCACAGCTGCGACCCTACGGCCAACTGCACGGTCACGAAGGGAAGGCCCTTCCCTTAGATGTGCTCAGCGAGGGGAGGAGCCATGTCCAATGTGTTCCTGCAAAAATCCAGGATCTGTTATGGTGCCAGACACACAAGAACCAACAAGTCCTGAATGGATGAATAAAACTGGGGCTGTTCTGCCCAATTTATACATGACGAAATCACATCAGGGTCGTGTGTGTGATTTGCGTGTACCCGTTAGCCCTGTCCTACTCTAGACAATTATGATGTTTCCTTACAAACAAAGGACATTGGTATCAAGGGAAAACGGGGGCACATTCGGGGGAAAGGGCTGACACAAACCTACTGCTAAGATTCGGGGCTCACACCCTTTCCCCGCAGCATTGCTCATTCAGACATGAAGTACAACATCTCCTCATTACGTGTTTTAATAGTTTTTTCTGCAGGAAAGACGTGTCATTCCAATCCAGTATTGATGTGGTTAGAGGACAGACTGCTTCAGTGGCCTGAATTTTCCCATTACTGAGGGGATATTCCACTAACATAGAAAAGAGAGCCCTGTGTACGACCTCCATCATTTTGCCAATAAGATTTGTTTTTTAAAGTATGCCTCAATTTTACTGATTTCTCACTACATACTTTTTAAAAACTCTAAAATGCCATTAATTAATCAGAGACCTTTTTCCTTCTTAGGAGAAAGATAAAAACAGCATGAACACCACATGACAAAGATTTAAGAACAAAATACTGGACAGAAAGTCAAGCGTCTTTCCATGTTGTCCGTATTACTCATGGTTTGTATATAAATGCATTTATTTAATGAGATGTTTACCTAATTCCTGCTCTGGTCTAGAAAAGACTTAGGACAAATTGCTGAAATGCACTGAAGTGTAAGGAAGGAAGGAAGACTGAGGGCAGAAGAGGACGCCAGGAAGAGGCCTCAAGATGCGTGCTAGGCCACAGCTGTGCGTGGTGTCGCCCTGAGATGTGACGCTTTCCAGCCACCAACTTGATAAGAGAGGCCTGCCCTGGGGCCCACTTCACAGCACTCCTATGAAAACCAGAACCGCTGGGCATGAAGATCAGAAAGGAGTGTCTTCCTGGGGATTCCCTAGAGGGGACACCGCCCTATTTCTCCTAAGAATCAGACATTTGTTACCAGTTTCTACTAAACGTTGCTTAAATGGCTGACTGCTTCCCACTGGTGTGCTACGCAGGTGCCCAAGCCCGGAGCACACTCGTCTCCCGGCTCATCCAGTCTTAGGCAAGCTGTGCTGGGTTCCTATTGCCGCTGTGAAAGATTACACAAACTTCATGGTTTATGACCGACATAAACGTGGCTTATCACAGGCCTAGAGCTCCGAAGTCTCAAGCTGGGCTCCACAGAGCGGCCAAGCCACAGAGCGCTGCCTCCTCTCGGGCAGGCCAGGGGGCCGGCGGCCCTCCGCCCTAGAGCCGATGCTACAGCGCTCGCGGCCCCGCTCCAGCAAGGGTGTCGCCCCATCTCCTGATGCCACTGTCGCGCCTCCTTCTCCCCCTCTGCTTCCACTCTCCTAACACCTCCTCTCGGGTCCACCTACTTCCCTCTCCCAAGGACCTGTGCTTACACTGCGCCCGAGTCATAATTCCCCACCCCTAAGCCTGCAAGGTCTGTCATGTGAGGAAACATATTTACTGGTTCGGGGGAGGAGGTGTATTCAGTCAACCACACAAGATCCCATCAATTTACTTGTTTGCAGATACTGGCAATTTACACATTGTAGGGATGGTGTCAGAAAAATAACATTGTAAGACCAAATTTACATAGGTACAGTAAAGCCACAAGTGGAAAACTCCAAAGTTTTTTCTTTAATTTCAAGAGTTAATCATAGAATTATTTTAAATACTAAGTTCACCTATCTTCCAAAGAATGATATATAAAAATATTGTTTACACAATTTTTTGTCAGGAACACACTAATTATATAAAAAGACGCACACCTACACCAAAACCTGAGCGTGAAATTTAAAAACTGCAATTCTGAGTCCTGGGCTAAAATCTGGGAACTTTACTTCCCTATTCTGCTGCCACAGGGCAGGATGCCTACTGAGTATTCAAAAAAAAAAAAAAAAGTGAGAGCACCAGCTCCCTCACAACTTTAGGTAGCATAGAGTCCAGAGAACTTCGGTGATTTCTGGGAGAACAGCTGCAGCTGAACCCAGAGGGGCAGACAAGCATGGCGAGGGCTGGGTTCCCCTTTAGGCTCAGTCACCTTCCCAGAAACAAGAGCACGCAGGAGGAGGGCTCCTACCCCTGAGGAGCACCGAGGCCTGGCAATCGGTCCAGGAGCTCAAAGCAGAAAGCCGCGACAACCCCTCCCTCCCACTGCAGCTTGGAGTTGACATCTCTCAAAAGCGTGTTTAAACTGTGACGCTTCAGTCAACACATGATGTTACTATGCCAGATGTCCCCCAAAGGAATTTTCGCCAAGCATAGCTTCTTTTTCAAGGGAGGAATTCTATCCTGCCCACCAGATCACTTGTGTCTCCAGGAATCTGAGGTTTCAGGATTCTTTTTTGCTTTGCAGTATAAAGGTTAATGGTAGGTCTTATACAACAGCTGACTTGCCACCTAAGATGGTTTTCCCTGACTATGGACCGCAAATACAAAATACACTGGAATCCCCCCAGACTTAAGGGCTGAGATTCCACTTCCTTTGTCCAAATAGATCATTTTCTTAATCTCTAAAACTTGTGACAGAAACTGAAGAACAGACTTCCTTTTAAGGCCTAAGCTCCAGGGAATTAAGTTAGGGTGCTATCAATATCCTATTTACACTTTTGACCTTCCCAATGTATCCCTATAAAACTAAAGATAGAGCACAAGTTCTTAAGGTGACAGAAACTAAAAGCAAAGGGGGGGAAGTGGTATAAAAAATACATGGACACACAAACGCAAACACAATATGCACCTAACATGATCACACAGACACAATATGCATCTAACATGGACACACAAACGCAAACACAATATGTGTCTAACATGGACACACAAACGCAAACACAATATGTGTCTAACATGGACACACAAACACAATATGCATCTACACACGTGTGACACAGAAAGGCGCGCGCTGCTCTCGGCAACCACCACCGCCAGCCGAACGCCAAAGTATCCTGCTGTAGGTGATCATTATGTTCCTAAAAAGCTAAGCATAAATTAAATAATTATAAATGGAATCACATTTAAAGAGCATCAGAGAATTATTTTTCAATGGGATTCAATCATGGGTCCTCTGGCAAAACAGAATTATCTTTTAAAGTAAATCACCACTCCTGACTTTTGTCTATAAGATTTCCGTAGAAATTCCATAGAACACCTTTATTCAACCTCTCTTAGCCTTGACTTAGAAGGCTCTAAGTATGAATGACAGCAACCAAATAGTTAAAATCTTTAATGGGTGGCAGAAATCAATCAAACACATTTTGGGGAAACCAGAGAGACACTGTGCGCGCCTCTCTCTCACACACACAGAGACAAATACCTCTTGTGAATAGAGACACAAAAATCCTCTACAAAACATGAGCAAACTGAACCCAGTGTGGTACATAAAAAGAATTATACACATTAGCTAAGTGGGATTTATCCCGGGAATACGAGGTTGGCTTAACACCCCAGAATTATTATAATACACCTTATCAATAAAACAAAACAAAAGCACATAATTATCTCAAAAAATGCAAAAAAAGGATGCCTTTTCATGATTAAAAATACTCAAACACACAACACTGTAAAGCAACTATACTCCAATAAAAATTCATTAAAAATTTTGTTTTAAAGCTACCTTGGGAAAGAGGAAAAACACACCCAAACCAGGAAAAGAAGAGAATTTCCTCAATCTGACAAAAAGTATCTATGAAAATCCCACAGCTAACTTCACACTTAATGGCGAAAGACTAAAGCTAATATTCTAGCTTAGCAAGCCTGCATACAAGATTAATAAAAATACGTTGTGTATCTATATGTTTTCAGTGAACAATCCAAAACTTAAACTAAGAAAATAATTTTTACAGTAACACCAAAAAGAATAAAGTATGTGGGAATAAATTTAACAAAAGTGTAAACATACATTCTGAAAACTACAAAATGTTCTTAAAAAAACAATGAAAGAAGATGTAAATGAATGGAAAAACATTTCATGTTCATGGATCACAAGATTTAATATGCTAAGGTGGCTGCTGCTGCTGCTGAGTTGTGTCAGTCGTGTCCGACTCTAGGCGACTCCATAGACGGCAGCCCACCAGGCTCCACCGTCCCTCAGATTCTCCAGGCAAGAACACTGGAGTGGGTTGCCATTTCCTTCTCCAGTGCATGAAAGTGAAAAGTGAAAGTGAAGTCGCTCAGTCGTGTTCGACTGTTTTCGATCCCATGGACTGCAGCCTACCAGGCTCCTCCATCCATGGGATTTTCCAGGCAAGAGTACTGGAGTGGGGTGCCATTGCCTTCTCCAGCTAAGGTGATCTACAGGTTCCAGGCATCCCTACCAAAACTACTGTTGGCTTCTCTCTGGAAACTGACAAGCTAGTTCTAAAACTCATATGGAAACTCAAGGGACCCAAAATAGCTGAAATAATTCTGAAAAAGAACAAGGTTGGAAAAATGACCATTTCCGATTTCAAAACTTACCAAACAGTTATAGTCATCAAGACAGTGTGGTGATGGCTTAAGAAGAGACACAAAAAATCATCTGAACTGAATGGAGAGTCTAAAAAGAAATCCATACATTGACAGTTGGTTAATTTTTGACAAGGGTGCCGAGAAAATAAAATGGAAAAGAACAGCCTTTCAACAAATAGATCAAAAATCTAAATGTAATAGCTAAAATCACAAAACCCTTTGTAACCTATTAAAATAGTCAATGATTTTTTTAGATACAACACCAAAAGCACAAGAAACAAAGTAAAAAGGTTGGATTTCACCAAACTTAAGAGACTGTACTACTTCTAAGGTTATCACCAAAAAAAAGAAGATAATTTTCTCCTAAAACTCATATGGAAACTCAAGGGACCCAAAATAGCTGAAATAATTCTGAAAAAGAACAAGGTTGGAAAAATGACCATTTCCGATTTCAAAACTTACCAAACAGTTATAGTCATCAAGACAGTGTGGTGATGGCTTAAGAAGAGACACAAAAAATCATCTGAACTGAATGGAGAGTCTAAAAAGAAATCCATACATTGACAGTTGGTTAATTTTTGACAAGGGTGCCGAGAAAATAAAATGGAAAAGAACAGCCTTTCAACAAATAGATCAAAAATCTAAATGTAATAGCTAAAATCACAAAACCCTTTGTAACCTATTAAAATAGTCAATGATTTTTTTAGATACAACACCAAAAGCACAAGAAACAAAGTAAAAAGGTTGGATTTCACCAAACTTAAGAGACTGTACTACTTCTAAGGTTATCACCAAAAAAAAGAAGATAATTTTCTCCTATAAACAGGGAAAAAATATTTCAAATTATACTAATAAGGGAGCTATATCTACAAAACAAAGAATTCGTATCTCAATAATAAATTAACCAATTTTAAAATGGGCAAAGGATCTGGACAGACATCTCTCCAAACATACACAAAGCACTCATAAGCACATGAAACGATGCCCAACATCATTAGTCATTAGGAAACACAAATCAAAACTACAGGGAGACACCACTTCATACTCACGAGAACGGCTATAAGCAAAAAGGAAAACAAGCGATGGCAAGGGTGCGAAGTCGGAACCTTTGCACACTGCCAGCGGGCCTAGAGGGCGGCGCTGCTGCTGAGTCGCTCCAGTCGTGGCCGACTCTGCGCGACCCCACAGACGGCAGCCCCTCAGGCTCCCCCGTCCCTGGGGTTCTCCAGGCAAGAGCACTGGAGTGGGCTGCCATTTCCTTCTCCAGTGCAGGAAAGTGAAAAGCGAAAGTGAAGTCGCTCAGTCGTGTCGACCCTCAGCGACCCCCTGGACTGCAGCCCACCAGGCTCCCCCACCACTGGGATTCTCCAGGCAAGAACGCCTTTGTACATTGCTAGCGGGACTAAAGGGCAGTGCAGCCACGTAGAAAACCTTAAAAGTTCGACATAGACTTACCACGTGATCCAGTAAGTTCACTCTTAATGTCTACCCAAGAAAAATGAAAACACGGGTCCACACAAAAATCTGTACACAAGTGTACAGAGCAGCCTTATTCACAACGGCCAAAAGGTCGGAACAACCCAAATGTCGACCAGCTGATGAACAAACAAAACATGGTGTGTCCATACACTGGAGCATACCTGTCAGTTTAGAAAGTGAAGTGCTGACGCACACTAGGAACCGATGGGCCTGAAGACACCACGTTTAGTGAAGAAACCAGTCATGAAAGGCCACAGCCCGGGCTTCCCCGGCGGCCCAGTGGCTAAGACTCCGCCTGCCAGCGCAGAGGCCACAGCTCGTTCCCTGGTCCAGGAAGGTCCTGTACGCCACGAGGCAGCAAGCCCACCTGGCACAAGCCCTGAGCCTGTCCCTTAGAGCCTGGGAGCCGCAACCTCTGAGCCCACGTGCCCGCATGCCCTAGAACCAGAGCTCTGCAACCAGAAGCCCATGCTCTCTGCAACTAGAGGGAAGACGGAGCAGCTACGAAGATCCAACACAGCCAATTATAAGCAAATACACGTTTAAAAATTTAAAAAAAGATCACATTTTATGAAGTTCCAGAATATAAAATGTCCTTAGTCAAATACACAGACAAAAAGCAGAATTAGCAGATGCCGGGGACTGAGGAATGGGTGGTGAGAATGTGGAGTGACCGAAAAAAATGGGTAAGAAGTTTCTTTTTAGAGTGATGGAAAGTTCTAAAATTAGATTGTGGTGATGGTTGTATAACTATAAATATACTTAAAATGATTGGATTGTGCACTAAAAACAAGTAGACTTTATAGCATGTAAATTGTATCTCAAAAAAAGCTGTTTAACAACAACAACCAGGAGACACTCGGCGTCCACACCACTCTTCCCTTCCATCACTTGTCCCGGGGGAGCTGGCCGTCACGCCAGCGGGACATGCAGGCAGCCGCGCAGACAGGGCCACAGACCAAGGACCTGAAGCATCCTGCCCACAACACGCGAGTGAGCCATCTTAAAAGGGCAAGTCTTCAGGAGAACACGGCCCTGGCCAAAACCTTGACTACAACCTCATGAGAGACCCTGAGTCAACACCATCAGGCTAAGCAGCTCCCGAATTCCTGAGCCACAGGAACCACAGTGCTTTAAGTCACTAAGTTTGGGGATCAGTTATTGCACAGCAAGAGATAACTAATAACCCTTTCCCGACTCTCTCCTCAGTGTGAGGCTCTCTCCCCCAAGGACGGACATCTACAGAAACGTGTATCCACCAATCCGTCCTCTTGTAGGAGTCTAGTCTCATCCCCATCCGTGTGCTCCCTGGAGTATCTGTCATGCTAGCAGAACAGGACGCCACTCCCTGGCCTTAGCTGAACAATCCGAAAGTAGGCAGCTGACCAAAGCCAGGCTGCTAAAGTCCTTCCCCAAGATTTCCATACCTGAACTCGATCCAGTACCTAGAGCTGTAAAAACTTAGGGTCTGTCAACAGCTGAGTTCCTGTCCATGTGGAAAAAGGTGAACAGCAGTGAAGGAGGCCGTTACAGAGACAAGCGAAGACTCAAGATGGAGACAACAGAGACGACCTCAGTCCCTGCTTCCAGCGACGTCTGACGCAACCCTGCGTCTCAGGGGGAAGACCACACGTGTCCTGTAACCCCAGTACATACTGCGGAACTCAGTGCCTAAGAGGTAATGGAATATGGAACACATGAAACAACCCAATACCCTTCCATAAGAATCCCTCTGTTTTGCTGCTGTTGGCCGACAGTTAGATTTGATTACTTGAACCCTAAAAGCCCTAACCTTCGTCTTTGCTATCTTTATGCTCTGTGCACCCTTCTCTTACAGTGTGACAATATACGCTAACTACTGGTTTACCCTGCCTTTCCCCGATCAGCAGAGGCCAAGATATTTTCTCATTTTTGTGTGTCATTAGTACCATTTAGCTTAGAAAACTGGGTGTCAGGAAATGTGCATTTAACTCATCTAATCAATCCCTTTCTCTTCACTTTTAGCTTTCATGGTCACTGGCATCCATTAACCAACCACCTAACACCTACAAGATACTGGGACTACAATAAACTTAGATTTTGTCCTGGACTTTCATGTGTTCAGTGAATTCACCCAACATTTGAGGACTCACTATATGCCAGGGGCTGAAAATGGATAAAAGGCATGGTAGCACCTTACAGTCCAGCACAGACAAATCGACGATCACAGCTCTGTGCGTTAAATGCTGTTGAAGAGACACACACAGACCGCCAAGCAGTGAGGCACACTCGGCTTCAGCAGGCAAGACGTACACAGAAAGAGATGACAGCCGAGCAGCGCGGCACAGGGCAAGCGCCGCACGAGGACCCTGACGCTGGAGTAACCCGCGCGCTCCAAGAAAAGATGCTGTTACTGGGTGATCTTCGGACCTACACGAACCAACAGCTCCTGAGAGCCTATTACGTGCCAAGCAAACTGCTTAGCACTTTTCCAACAGTCTCCTTCAGTTTTCGTATTCTGTAGGTGAGAGAAGTGAGTCTGAAAGAGTGAAGGGACCTGCCCAAGTCTACACAGCTAGTAACCGGCAGAGCTCGGATTCAGGACAGTCTGCAATCTGCCCGCAAGAGACTTGAGTTTGATCCCTGGGTCACAAAGAGCCTCTGGAGGAGGAAATGGCAACCCGCTCCAGGGTTCCTGCCTGGAGACTCCCATGGGCAGAGGAGCCTGGCGGGCTGCCGTCCACGGGCCCGGAGAGCCGGCCTCGCTTCCACATCCAGGCATGCCGTGCTGCTCGGCCCACACCGCTGGGACGCCTCCCGTGTCTGCCCATGTCACCTGTGCTGCCTTTCTGTTCATCCGACGGCAGACAATGCAGTGCTGAGCCCACCGAGGAACCACCAGCTGCTGACCTGATGTGCTACATGCTCGTCCACATCCTGAGAAGGGAGCACGAAAGGTCAAGTTGCTGCAGCGCCTCTTACAGCAGCGTGTGCTGACAGGAGCCCAGCTGGCTGAAGATGACTGAACCTCTCAAGTTGTATTTTAAGTGTTTTTGACCACTGTATCCAGTCAGTTGTTTCAATGTTCAGCAATAAATCCAAGTGACTGTTCTGTTCCTTTGACAGTTAACAGTACTAATGAATTCAGTACAACTTCACCATCCATCAGAAAAATCTCTAAAAATGCAAACTTGAAGCTGATGATTCACAGTTAGCAGAGAAGGGAAAATAACGCAGTCCTCGTTGTTTTCTACAAAACTAGCATTGTTTGCAAAACCCAGAAACGGAGCAGTTGGCTGACTAAAATCAAGCAGGTTGCTCCTTGGCCAGTCAGCAAGAAGCTGCTATCGCCGAGGCCAGTGGCTGAGAACACACGGCCGCAAGCAGCTTCTGCTGCACAGCACGAGTCTACATATACCAATCAGTGAATCGTTACGTAAGAAAAGAAAAAGAAACCCAAAATCTCCACACCAGAAAGCGCCTGACACTGAGCCCGGCACAAATCAGACATTAATACAAAAGAATAAAGTAAAAATCTTACGGAATAAAGTACTGAATAGCTCTTTGAAAACATCAGTTGTCTATTAAACTGAGAGAGGAAAACCAAACAAGCCCACACAAGTTACATTAGAAACTCCAAAAAATTATGGAGTAACTGGCTCAAGATACATAACAAACTCATACTGACCAAAAAAAAAAAAATTGTTTTAAGCCCATGTTAATGTTGAAATAAGTAAGCATGCATTTGACGTCCCTCTTAAGTCACCACACTGGCGCTCAATGGAATGCTAACCAGCAACAACAAAAACTAAAAGAACAAGTGACAGATAGAACTTTGCAATCTGTTCAAAATTACAACAAGGTGTGCTAGGCACACACCTGAAACCTGCTGCGTAAGCTCTGCCCCCACACAATAAATATCCCAAGATGCCGAAGCAGCGAATCGAAATTCTTAACACAGAAATATTTCATAGTAAATAATGAACAACTCGTTAAAATGTATTATCTGTTCAGCAATGAAAAAGGATCTCTAGCAGGGGACTGGACTCCACAAATACAAACCCAATCTATACTGATTAGTCGGAAGAAGCGTTTCCCATAAGAAACCACCCAGACCCACAAGGAATAAAGTAACAAGTATAAAGCCTGGGAGACCCCAAAATCAGCGCGTGAGCGCCGTAAGGGGGCTGATCAGCCGGTTTTACCCGGAGCTTTGAATTTACTGAGCCTCCTCAAAGGACCTTTCAAAGAGAGTCAAGGCCAAGTACGGCACTTCACTCTGACGGCTGTAAAGCCCAGAGCCTGCAGCTCTGAGGCTGGAGTCCCCACGGCCGGCCGGGGGACAGCCGCCCCTGCCCCTGCCCCTGCCCGGGACGCCGGCACCTCAGGGGCCTCCAGGGAGGCGGGAGCGGGGGCGCCGCGCTCCCCGCGCCGCGAGAAAGGCGCGCCTCGCAGACGCGAGGGGCAGGTGCGTCCCCGGGCGGGACGGGGCGCGGACACCCCTGGGCCGGCCAGCACCGCGCCCCGCGCCCGGGACCCCCGCCCGCCCCGCGCGCCNGCAGCCACTCCGCCCCGCTCCCCGCCTCCCCCGGCGCCGCCCCGCCCACAGCCGGCAGGGTCGGCGGCCCTGCGAGTCGCCGTCGCCGATTGGGCGCGGGCCGCGCGCCGCCGCCGGCGCCGGGCCCCGTTGGGCAGCGCTTTCTGACGCGCGGCGAGCCGCCCCGCCCCGCGGCTCCAACTGTTGTTGCTCGGCGGGCGGCAGGCGAGGGAGGAGCGCGTGCGATCCGATTGGCGAGGCCGGCTTTCGCCCCGCCCACCCGCGCTGCTGCGCACGCGCAGTCGGAGTCTTCCCGTCCCCGACATTCCCAGGACGGCCACGCCCCTTATCCCCCAGCTCCGATCTGTTAGTAAACAGTCTAGTAGTCTGGAGGCGCTCGGGGCCTGTGATTGGCTGTTGCTGAAAGAGGCGGGGAGGGCTGATTGGACGATTTGGTCCGCCAATCACCATGGACAGAGGAGGAGCCTGGAAGGAAGCGCCTCTCACGCACGTGTTTGCAGGTGTTCGAACCTCAAGGCCTCAAGCATCCCAAGGTTAGCGGTGGACGACGGTGTGTCTCTAAGAGATGTTGCTCGTCCTAGTAAGTTCTGAACAAAGTAAAGTGGAGTTCGGGCTTGAGTACAGGTAGTTCTTAGACATTCCAAAAATGCACAATCCCAGCTCTCCTTGAGGACTTTTGCAGTGGATAAACATTTTCATTTTGTGCTGGTTCAGATGGTAAAGAATCTGTCCGCAATGCAGGAGACCTGGGTTCATTCCCTGGGTCAGGGAAGATCCCCCGGGAGAAGGGCATGGCAACCCACTCCAGTATTCCTGCATGAGAATGCCATGGACAGAGGAGTCTGGTGGGCCACAGCCGTGGGGCTGTACAGAGTCCCCAACACGACTGAGCGACTAACACTTTTTCTTTTCAGGCACCAACAGGCTACATAAATTAATAAAATAGAATACAAATCCTGCCCCTTAGCAGCTTTCAGTAGAACATGAGAAACAATCTGCGTGTATACACAGGAAACTTTAAAGAGGATTTGAAAAAAACAGTTATACAACCCTAGAGAATTGCACAGGTGCCAATAATTGTTCTCATAGAGGAGCTGAGGAAGGCTTTTAGGGCACTGAGGCACTTGAGATAACCGACTTAAAGGATGGATGAAACAGAAGCACCAGCTGCAGACATTTCACACAGAGATAGTAACTGTGAGCTAGGCTTGGAAGTAGAGAAGACAAGGGTGAGTTATGATTGCTAATGCTGGGTGGAGATATGATGTTAGGAACATAGTTGAAAAGATAAGCCTTGGCACAATAATGGAGAATCTTGCCTACAATACTAGGCAGTGCAGATTGTGTTTAGTACAGGATGAGGAGTCTCAAAGAGTATCTGTGATGTCAGAGCTCTTCTCTTGGACGTTAGCTTCAGTCGTAGTGAAAAGATAGCCTGAGGGAGGAGGATAAATGTGGCACAGAAAGAATACTGTAGCAAGGTTAGAGCTTACCAGGATTTCTGGCCATGGGCGTGAGAATGGGAAAAGGAGGGAATTAAAGATGGACACTTAGATAGGATTCACATAAAAGTGGACCTTTAAACCAAACAGGATTGGGTTAGGAGGAGGTCAGCAAACTTTTTCTATAAAGAACCAAGTAGTAGATAGTTATGTTAGGCTTTGCTGGCCGCAGTCTCTTTCACAGCTGTTCATCTCTGCTCTTTCTGTGTGAAAGCAGCATAAACAAGCACACTAGTGGATGTGACTGTGTTCCAATAAGACTTTATGGGCACTAATTAAATCTAACATAATTTTCACATGATTATATATTCTTTTAATTCTTTTCAAACATCCAAAAATATAAAAACAATTCTTGGCTCTTGGGCCATTAAAAAAAAAAAAAAACAGGAAATCAAATTTGCCTGCAGGCCATAGTTTTCAGACTCCTGGCTTAAAGTGCCACCGAAAAGAAGCCAAGATGCCTCAGGAGCTCGTTCGGGTGGTTTCCTCAGTTCCTGGGCTCACCTACATGGAGCATTCCTCCCACTAAACGGACTGGCTTCTACTCGTCTTTCTCTTCCACAAGTAGTATGCTCTTTGGAGCCAGGAAAGGACTGTGTGCAATTGTTCGTTTGTTCACTCAGCAACTTTTATGCCAGTTACAAACCAAGTTCTGTGATGGAGGCTAGAGACACAAGGGGAGCCAAACAGATGCAGTCTCTGCTCTGATAGAGCAGACAGTCCCAAAATGGAAAGGGGCATTGAATAATCACGTGAAGGAATGTGGACTTTCCGACTCAATCATGCTACAAAGGAAAACTACAGTGTGCTACAATAGAGTACATTGGGGGGACCTATTTAAGTTAGAGGAGCTTGGAGCTTGGAGGCCTGTATAAGGAAGTATCTTTTAAACTGATTCTTTAAAGACGAGTAGATTTTAACCAGGATGTGGCAGGGACTGGCCTGATGCTCGCCAATCTCGTTTCCTCTTCCTAGACACACAGGAAAAGTGTATTTTTTTCCCTCTGCAGTTAGGCTGGGGTCATGTGACTGTGATCTTGCCAGAGGGGTGTGGGCAGGTATGATGTGTGCCATTCCAGGCCTGGCCCCACCCATAGTCGTTCATGCTCTGTTCTCTTTACACAGCAACTGAATTGTGGGCATTCCACAATTCAGACCAGCCCCGAACCCCTGAGTCTCCGTGTGAAGAAGAGCTGTCCTGCCCTCCGTCAGACTGAGACGTGAGCAATCAGGAAATCTTTTTAGGCACCACCTATTGAGATGATGGGGTTGTTTGCTACCAAAGCAGAAGCCAGCCTACCCTGACGATTTCAGAAGGGAATCGCTGTGGGGAGAGAACTCTAAGGAAGATGCGGATGCAAGGTTCTGAGACTGACAGAGAGCCAGCTGTGTTCTAGAGCTTTAGAGAAAGCAAATGGGGCTTAACATGGTAGCAAGAGATGAGGTGAGGGAGGCAGAAAGAGACTTGATGGTGAAGTTTGTGGCAAGCCTATTAATAATTTGGGACTTTTTCCTATGTGAAGTCAAAAGGGGGAATGATAGAGTTGAGGAAGTATTTCCACAAGTACTTTGCGGTTAGTATTTGGAGAGTGGGCTGGAGGGAGCAGAAGGGATAAAGGGAGACCAGTTAGGAAGTTATCACAGTAGTCAGGGTGCTATAGATAGGGAAAAGAAAGGGAAGGCGTCCAGATACATATCTTAGACTTCATGGAGGATTGATTTCATTGACGAGGATAGAAAAGATGTCTGAAATGACATCAAAGTTTCTAGCAGGTGCAGCTGCGTGGATGGGAGAGAAAGGTGGCGCTGTGTAACGAGGGGTGAACTAAAGGAAGGGCACATCACAGAGGAAATACTGAGTTTAGTTTTGAAAGCAACCATACGCCAAATAAAAATTAGTTAAGATCAGTCCTGAGTGTTCATTGGAAGGACTGATGCTAAAGCTGAAACTCCAATACTTTGGCCACCTCATGCGAAGAATTGACTCATTGGAAAAGACTGATGCTGGGAGGGATTGGGGGCAGGAGGAGAAGGGGACGACAGAGGACGAGATGGCTGGATGGCATCACTGACTCGATGGACGTGAGTCTGAGTGAACTCTGGGAGTTGGCGATGGACAGGGAGGCCTGGCGTGCTGCGATTCATGGGATTGCAAAGAGTCGGACATGGCTGAGTGACTGAACTGAACTGAACTGAATGAAAAATAAGGAAATTCTGACACACGCTACAACGTGTATGAACCCTGAAGATATTATGCTAAGTGAAGTAAGCCAGTCACAAAAGAACAAATTTTGTATGATTGTACTTATCTGAGGTACTGAGACAGAAAGTAGACTAGTAGTTACCAGGCTAGGGTGAGAGGAGTAGGAGTTATTGTTGAATGGGTACAGAGCTTCCGTTTTGTAAGATGAAAAGAGTTCTGGAGACGGATGGTAGGGGTGGTCACACCACAATGTGGATGTACTTAATGCAACTGAACTGTACCCTAAAGCAGCTCAGTTCAGTTCAGTTCAGTCGCGCAGTCGTGTCCTACTCTTTGCGACCCCATGAATCGCAGCACGCCAGGCCTCCCTGTCCATCACCAACTCCGGAGTTCACTCAGACTCACGTCCATTGAGTCTGTGATGCCATCCAGCCATCTCATCCTCGGTCGTCCCCTTCTCCTCCTGCCCCCAATCCCTCCCAGCATCAGGGTCTTTTCCAATGAGTCAACTCTTCGCATAAGGTGCCCAAAGTACTGGAGCTTCAGTTTTAGCATCATTCCTTCCAAAGAAATCCCAGGGACATCTATGTTCCATGAAGTGATGGGACCAGATGCCATGATCTTAGTTTTCTGAATGTTGAGCTTTAAGCCAACTTTTTCCACTCTCCTCATTATCATCTTAGGAAATGACAAATAGGCATTTGATAAAACTGGAGACAATTATTAAAAATTCTCAGTAAACTAGAATTAGAAACTTCCTTAACTTAATAAAGGAATAGAGAATGTCTACCACATAATCATAACAAACTCATACTTAATGGTGGAACATCAGAAGTATTCTCATTATAGTCAGAAAGAATCTTATTTGCCACCCAATATGCTATTCAAAACTATAGGTCCATAATAGAGGGAGAAAATACATAAAACTATTATTTATCATCATGAAAGGAAAGGTCTTTGAAAGAAGAAAAGCAAAAAGCATAAATAAAATGAAGGATAACAGTGATTCATTGTTTCAAAGCTTTTGCCTGATACATGACACAATAAACGAAGTCAGCCTGGGAGTAAATATTTGCAACATATGTGACAGACAAAAAGATGAAATTTCTAGAACATATAAAGAAATTATGCAAATCAGCAGGGAGAAAGAACAAATAACTCTATATAGAAAAGTAAAAAATATGAACGGGCAAGTCAGAACTGCCAAACAGGAGATGGGCACTCTCACTAAAACCACTTTACTGGTGGCATACTGTTAACTCATCTGTCAGACTGGTAAAAATTAATGTTTGAGGGACTTCCTTGGCAGTCTAGTAGTTAAGAATCCACCTTCCACTGCAGGGGGCACAGGTTCCATCTCTGGTCAGGGAACTAAGATCACACATAGTTATTGTTCAGTCGTGTTCAACTCTTTGTGACCCCAGGGACTGCAACACACTAGGCTTCCCTGTCCTTTACCATCTCTCAGAGTTTGCGCAAACTCAAATCCATCAAGTCGGTGATGCCATCCAACCATCTTATCCTTTGTCTTCTCCTTCTCCTCCTGCCTTCAATCTTTCCCAACATCAGTATCTTTTCTAATAAGTCAACTCTTTGCATCAGGGGCCAAAGTATTGGAGCTTCAGCTTCATCAGCAGTCTTTCCGATGAATATTCAGGGTTGATTCCCTTTAGATGGACTGGTTGGATCTCCTTGCAGTACAAGGAATTCTCAAGAGTCTTCTCTAACACCACAGTTCAAAAGCACCAATTCTTTGGTGCTCAGCTTTCTTTATGGTCCAACTCTCACATCCATACATGACTACTGGAAAAACTATAGCTTTGACTAGACGGACCTTTGTCGACAAAGCAATGTCTTTGCTTTTTAATTCGCTGTCTAGGCTGGTAATAGGTTTTCTTCCCTACTGCACTAATGGGGCACCTAAGATTGCACATGCCACCAGGCAACCAAGCCCACAAGCCTCAACTAAGACATGCCACAACTAAGACACATGCAGCCAAATGAGCATTTTTTAAAAAGTTCGAGAAAATTAACATTTGACATTGAAAATGACCCTGTACACCAGCCTTGTGACTCCAAGCAAATTTTTTAACCTTGGAGCTCATTTCTTCATTAGTAAAAGGGGAAACAGAGTTGTTACAAGTATCTGGTAAGTTTCCATTTAGTTTAGTTCAGTCGCTTCGTGTCCGACTCTTTGCAACCCCATGAATAACAGCAGGCCAGGCCTCCTTGTCCATCACCATCTCCCAGAGTTCACTCAAACTTACGTCCATTGAGTCAGTGATGCCATCCAGCCTTCTCATCCTCTGTTGTCCTCTTTTCCTCCTGCCCCCAATCCCTCCCAGCGTCAGAGTCTTTTCCAATCAGTCAACTCTTCGCATGAGGTGGCCAAAGTACTGGAGTTTCAGCTTTAGCATCATTCCTTCCATAGAATAACCAGGGCTGATCTCCTTTAGAATGGACTGGTTGGATGACTTTTAGCAGATGTCTCCACAGTATCTATTGATGTAACCATGTGCTTTTTCTCCCTTAGTTTGTTGATGTAAAGAATTATATAACATCTTGAATTACCTTGAAATTTCCTGAAGCTGAATGGACTTTATATATGTGGATTAAACTGAACTTGTCATTGTGGATTGTTCCCTAATACAGTTATATTTATTGATTTTTTTTCTAAAGTTTGACATCTATATATGAGATGGGTCAATAGTTTTCTTTTATGTTATCTTGAACCGGGTTTTGGTGTTAAAATTATTCTAGCTGTTTTAAAAATGGAGGAACTTTTAAGCTTTTCATATTGTCCATGATAATGCAGAAATTGAATTAGACCCATCCATCTTTCAAAGGTTAGAATTGAGCTGTAAAGCCATGTAAACTGGCTGTCTTTTAAAATCATAGATCCTTAATCACAATTTTCAGTCTCTACTTTGGTAATTAGACTGAATAAGTTTTCTATTTATTAATTTTGATATGAGACTATCATATGAGTGCAATCACACTGTAGGTAGCCTTTGGAGACTCACTTCTTTTACTCAGATTCTGAAATTCTTCCAAGTTGTTGCTTGTTATCAAAAGTTCATTCCTGGGACTCTTCCCTGGTGGTCAAGTGGCCAAGACTCTGAGCTCACAATGCAGGGGGCCTGGGTTCAATCCCTGGTCAGGGAACTAAATCTCATTTCAAAGGTTAGAATTGAGCTGTAAAGCCATGTAAACTGGCTGTCTTTTAAAATCATAGATCCTTAATCACAATTTTCAGTCTCTACTTTGGTAATTAGACTGAATAAGTTTTCTATTTATTAATTTTGATATGAGACTATCATATGAGTGCAATCACACTGTAGGTAGCCTTTGGAGACTCACTTCTTTTACTCAGATTCTGAAATTCTTCCAAGTTGTTGCTTGTTATCAAAAGTTCATTCCTGGGACTCTTCCCTGGTGGTCAAGTGGCCAAGACTCTGAGCTCACAATGCAGGGGGCCTGGGTTCAATCCCTGGTCAGGGAACTAAATCTCACATGTGGTAACTAAAGATCCAGCATTCTACAACTAAGACTCCGGGCAGGCAATTAAATGTAAATTTCTTTTAAGTTCATTCCTTTTTACTGCTGATTAGTTCTTCAATGGAAGTCTTAGACTTTCATAATCAATTCACCTATTGAAGGAATTTTGGTTGCTTCCACATTGTGGCAATTATGAATAAATTAAGAAATATATACACATACATACATATACATGTGCAAACAGGGTTTGTGTGAAATTGTGTTCAGTTCTCTATGGAGTAAGACTCCTGGGTCACACATTAAGTGTACATTAAACTTTATACAAAACTGTCAAAGAGTTTTCTAAAGTGACAATACCATTGTGCACTTCTACCAGCATAATGAGAATTCTAGTCTGCATCCCTGCCAGCATTTGGCACTGTTAATTTTATTTTAGTGACTCTAATGGGTATTTGTCAGGAAGCAATTAACAGGAGGCTTCCTGTGCACTGTTTTCCATCTGTCATGAATCCTCTGTTCCTTATTAATTGAGGAGTTGGCAAGCCGCTCCCACGGCTGAGAATGCATGCATTCCTTCGTTAGTTTTTCCATACGGTGATAAGTAACTATTTACGACCCTCTCCTTTTTATGAACCATATGGTAAAAGTGATTATTTACAACCCTCTCTCTTTGATATGGATTGCCTTATGATAACTTGTAAGTCTGGACTTTTGATTTTTATCTTTGCTGAAAATAGCTACCTTGTAAGACAGTATATATACCCACACTATGTTGAATAAAACACCTTTGCTCCATCAGAGATTGGGTGCCCGTGTCTGTCTTTCTCTCTCTCTTTCTCAGGCTAATTCTTTGGAGTGCAGAAGCCCGCTGAGCTCACTTTCTTGCTTGGGCTTCTAAAGACACTCTCGAGAAGATGCACTGTGCCTTCACTCCCTTGAGAGGGCGCCTGGTGTTTACATGAAGCAGTGCAAGCTCTGTGTCAAGAGCTTTATTGGTTTTCTGCGTAAACCAAGGAATATCAGCCTCTTTCTCTTTTACTTTCTTATCGTCAACTCCAGAACACCAGGTTCTGGTCCATTAAAGGACCTCACCAGGTGGCGCCCAGAACAAGAGCCTGGTACACGTGGCAGATTCGGGCAGAGTGACTCGAAGACTTATTCAGGTCGGTAAGTACTAAGACATGGGTTAAATGGCTGGAAAGCCCCATCACTCTACTACTTTACTTCATCACTTATTTAAAGTTCAGGCACTTTCAATTTCACGCCAGCAAATAGAGGCTTGCTTTCAGATGGTGGCTGAATGTAACCCTTGGTTCCCTGATGAAGGTAGTTTTGATTTAGAAATTTGGCACCAAGTCAAAGAGAATGTTGAACGTGCTGCCAGACAGGGAAAAAATATCCTGATAGATTTTTGGCCCCTATAGGCCCTCATTAAAGCTGTGATTTTTCCATTTCAAGGTAATCCTAGCCCTCCTGATATTCGGCAACAGGCAGAACACTTATTACATGAATATGAATTAGATGATGAAACCTTACAAAAGGCCCAATTAGAACAACATAAAATATTTCAGAATTTTCCTACAAGCCCTGCCCCGGTTACTCCAAGCACTCCTCCCCTGCTAGCGGGCACAAATCCCAAAGTTCTCCCTTGCTAGAACCTAATGATTCTGGCAATGACTCCCCTAAGACACCTTTTGACATTAAAACCGACAACACCTTTCTGAATAACAAAAATAAGTTTTTACCACATACTCTTAATTGTAAGAATCTGCTACCTACTCACTCTCCTTCACGACAGAGGCTCTCTGAATTGCTGGCTTTGCAATTCAGAAACAAGTCTCTGAAACCGATGGTTTCTCCACCTTTCCAGTTTTTAGAAATCCTGACGCTCAAAGGCACATAATACCTCATTATGAGGGTATTAACCTTTTTCACATGCAACAAATTAAAAAAGCTATAACTATGTATGGCCCACATTCACTTTTTACTAAAGCATTTCTAAATTCTATAACATCCTCTACTGGAGATTTTATTCCCCATGATTGGTGAACTTTAATAAAAGCTTTCCTTAAACCAGGAGAATATCTTCAATGGATAATGTGGTATCATCATATAGCCAGAGATCATGCTAACAGAAATGCTCGAGCTGGCACTCCCCAAACTCAAATTACTTTTGAAATGCTAACTGGTACAGGACAATTTGATGCTATAGAAGCTCAAATACAGCACCCTCCTTTGTTACATGAACAATTAAAAACAGTGGCCCTTGAAGCTTGAGATCGAATTACTCCTCAAGGGGAACCTACAGGTAGCTTCGCTAAAATATTGCAGGGGCCTAAGGAAAGCTATGACCAATCTAGATAGCATATTAAAAAGCAGAGACATTACTTTGCCAACAAAGTCCCATCACTTCATGGCAAATAGATGGGAAAACAGTGGCTGACTTTATTTTTCTGGGCTCCAAAATCACTGCAGATGGTGATTGCAGCCATGAGATTAAAAGATGCTTACTCCTTGGAAGGAAAGTTATGACCAACCTAGATAGCATATTCAAAAGCAGAGACATTTGCCAACAAAGGTCCCTCTAGTCAAAGCTATGGTTTTTCCAGTGGTCATGCATGAATGTGAGAGTTGGACTGTGAAGAAAGCTGAGCACTGAAGAATTGATGCTTTTGAACTGTGGTGTTGGAGAAGACTCTTGAGAGTCCCTTGGACTGCAAGGAGATCCAACCAGTCCATTCTACAGGAGATCAGTCCTGTATGTTCATTGGAAGGACTGATGCTAAAGCTGAAACTCCAATACTTTGGCCACCTCATGTGAAGAATTGACTCATTGGAAAAGACCCTGATGCTGGGAGGGATTAGGGGCAGGAGGAGAAGGGGACAACAGAGGATGAGATGGTTGGATGATATCATTCGATGGACATGAGTTTGGGTAAACTCTGGGAGTTGGTGATGAACAGGGAGGCCTGGCGTGCTGCGATTCATGGGTTCGCAAAGAGTTGGACACGACTGAGCAACTGAACTGAACTGAAGTGAACTTGCAAGTGGACTTCATAGTGTCTTTGTTACTTTCAGTGTTAAAGTTTCTATTAAATGAAGTGATGAATATTTTCTGTCAGTTTGTATTTATGTGAACACAAATTATTACTATTTTAATACTGTTATTTTGCTCATTTAGAAAGTATAGTATATTTATGATGATGTCATTTAATTTCATTGAGGTTCAACTGCCTTTTGAAAATACTCTTTTATCTGCATATTAAAATATGTATGTAGACAGGTAAACTAATACATTGCTACAGGGCTGCCATAACAAAAGAGCATAAACTTGGTGACTTAAAGCAACAATGGTTTGATATAATCATTAAGCTCTTTAAGAGCTTAAGACCTTGGTAACATTCAGTAAGCCCACACTAAATGTCATTATAAGTTTTACACTGAAAATTATTTTTATAAATATTCTTTAATATATTATTATTACTATTGTTATTATAATAAAGATATTAGTTCCTAAAATCAAGAGAGTGAAACTTCCTTCAAAATAGCCCCATTCTCTGTTAGAGTGGGTTCACATTTATTTTGTAAGAAACCACTAGTTTCAGGAAGTATTAACCTGGTTCACTTTCAGGAGAATAGAATAGAAAAGTCTTCTACTTAGAATATCTTTCTACTCAGGGCATACCTTGAGCTCCTCAGGTCCTTCCCATTCTCAGTTTTCATTCAATTGTCTCCATCATTAGTTAAGATTTTGCACTTAACCACTAACACAGAAGAGCTATGGTTTAAAAACTCATGAGTGGATACAGAATCAAAATCTCTGCCATACTCTATTTTTCTGAAGGTTTTCAAAGTTAAACAATTGGAAGGAAGTGTTGTCTGAAGCTTTGGAGATCTTGTTCACTTCATTACACAGGCTTTCCATTTTGAGAAACTTAAGAGATATTCTTTTTTTGAGATTAATATCAGAAATAATAGTGATTTTCATGTACAGTTGGCTTGGTGTGTTTATCTTAAAGAGAGATTGAAATATATTGATATAATTTACTAGATTTTCCTCCTTATGTTTTCTGTTAAACAGCCTTAGAGGCAAAATTGTGGTTCAGTTCAGTTCTGTTCAGTTCAGTCGCTCAGTCATATCCGACTGTTTGTGACCCAATGAAATGCAGCACGCCAGGCCTCCCTGTCCATCACCAACTCCCAGAGTTCACTCAAACTTAACATCTATCGAATCGGTGATCCCATCCAGCCATCTCATCCTCGGTCGTCCCCTTCTCCTCCTGCCCCCAATCCCTCCCAGCATCAGGGTCTTTTCCAATGAGTCAACTCTTCCCATGAGGTGGCCAAAGTACTGGAGTTTCAGCTTTAGCATCAGTCCTTCCAAAGAAGAGCCAGGACTAATCTCCTTCAGAATGGACTGGCTGGATCTCCTTGCAGTCCAAGGACTCTCAAGAGTCTTCTCCAATATCACAGTTCAAAAGCATCAATTCTTTGGCACTCAGCCTTCTTTACAGTCCAACTCTCACATCTATACATGACCACTGGAAAAACCATAGCCTTGACTGGATGGACCTTTGTTGGCAAAGTAATGTATCTGCTTTTGAATATGCTATCTAGGTTGGTCATAACTTTCCTCCCAAGGAGTAAGCATCTTTTAATTTCATGGCTGCAGTCACCATCTGCAGGTTAGCACATGACAAATGCATATAACGTCACAGTATGTAATTTTGATTAGTCTCATTTATAGGTTGATTTTTATCTTTTACTTTGTCTTACATCTGCTCTTTGTTCTCACTAAATTAATTTTATCTTTTTTAACTGTATTTTTTTCTTTTAAAGCCACCTGAAAATGTTACTAGTGGGCTAGTAATTTGAAACTATCATTTCTAGGGGAAGTTGTAAGTTCTCTTCATATCTTTATAGATCCTTCAAACTTCATGATGTGTGCATCATAAAATAACTGATAATTAACAGAAATATTTAAATGATAAGTGAGAAAATTTAAGGTATTTTGAGGAAAGATAAACCCTAATTTATAGGCTCTATGACAAAACAGTGAGTGAGGCTGAGCTTTTTGTTTATCAAATGTTAAATATTTATAAATGTTAAAATTTTATTCATACAAAACATCTTAAACTGCGAAAAAGCAAAATCTATGTATTAGTAATGTTTGGGTTTTTCTTTCATAAAACTTTGTTTCTTCAAAGCATATATTATAAATTGTTACCATACACTGAAAATTCTTCTATAGATGATTGTTTGGTAAAAAAAATTCTACATGCCAAATGGTAAAAATATATAGGATAAAACAATATGTTGGAAAAATTAGTCTTTTTTAATGAAGCATGTCTCTTCAATTAAACTTTGTTGTGCAGGACTTAGGTTAGTATAGAAGATAGGTTATAATTTGCATGTTAACAAGAATAATTTATGGAAAACCAGTGAGAATAGAGTTATGCTTTCTTCCATCCGTTTTGACAAAATGCTAAATTAAAACACTCAAGAAGACGTGCCTTATCAGAACCATAATTACATAAAGTGGCTATGAAAGTCCTCCTCCATAAATTACAAGTGGATGTTACTTTAAAAAATACATGACAAATAAATCATTAGGGAAAAAGGTAGTTTCTTGTGTGAACGTACATATGTCAAAAGAAATGATCTCTTTTAGATGTTGCTTGTTGAGCACTCAGAAGTGACAAGCATTTGTTACATATGCTCAGCTGACAATAAGGCTGTCTCTCATGAAAGACAAATGAAAAGAATTGGATTAATTTAGTTATAAAGAGATTTACATTTTGCTGTTTCTAACATGTCTTTTGGAGATTGATGAGTAAGAAATGAGATAAGAAAGCCCTTCAGAAGCTACTATAGCTGAATATGGTAGAAAAATTGCTCTTGCTGGAAGATGAATCAAGTTTCTGTCAGGTAAAGCCAGGGAAAATTCTCTTGTGTTATCAACTAATCTTACCCGAGAGGGAATATTATGCAAGATGTATGATATTGCTTTCTCCCTCTCCCGGAAGCCAGGTGGTTGTACACTAAAGCAATGTAACAAGATTTCCACACTTTCACTTTATTTATTTACTAGTTTAGCTGTGAGTCTAAAACAAATGTCTGATCTTGCCTATCCACTAGTCTGTTTTAGAAAGCCTTCATTATTTAAAATTGGTTATTAAATATTCTATAACAATGATAAAATTCAATTTACTAAATTTATTTGCTTTGCTCTATTTTTTCTAATTAAAAAATATACTGATGAGCAAAATACAACTAACCTAAATTCAAAGAATATGTATTTTGTTATTTTTCCTGTTTACAGCCTTTTAAGTATGTGCTCTTCTGTCAACTAAAATCTTAACTTCTTTTTCTTCAATAGAACTTATATTCAGTATACATTAACACAAAATCACAAAACTGTAATTCTGTCTAATTGTAATGCTATATGGGGATTTCACTAATGTTTTGCCAAGAACAAGTTGCAGTAAAATCAATTTAGTGTGAAAACTCATTCCGAAAATATTTTTTACGTTGCCTGGACTTGCTGCTGCTGCTGCTGCTAAGTCGCTTCAGTCATGTCCGACTCTGTGCGACCCCAGAAATGGCAGCCCACCAGGCTCCCTCATCCCTGGGATTCTCCAGGCAAGAAGACTGGAGTGGGTTGCCATTTCCTTCTCCAATGCATGAAAGTTAAAAGTGAAAGTGAAGTCGCTCAGTCGTGTCCAACTCTCAGCGACCCCACGGACTGCAGCCCACCAGGCTCCTCCGTCCATGGGATTTTCCAGGCAAGAGTACTGGAGTGGAGTGCCATTGCCTTCTCCTGCCTGGACTTAGTATTCCAGAATTAACAAGCATGAGAAAGAAAGTACCCATTACAAACAGCTAGGAAAATTTTCAATCTTTACAAGAGCTATTCAATGTTCTGAAATAAAACAGAAAATTTGGAAGACCTTTAAATACCTGTAACATCTGNGACTTAGTATTCCAGAATTAATAAGCATGAGGAAGAAAGTACCCATTACAAACAGCTAGGAAAATTTTCAATCTTTACAAGAGCTATTCAATGTTCTGAAATAAAACAGAAAATTTGGAAGACCTTTAAATACCTGTAACATCTGACCCAATAATGGTCTTCAGGAGGAAAAAGAGGAAATGCATGATTCCACCACATTTTACTGTCAAAGCAGATAAAATTGATTGCAGTAGGTCATCTCATTTTTGCCCAGCACCCTGGAATGACTTCCTGCTTTACCTTCGATAGAACTTGTCATAGAACCTGTGTTCCTCAGGAGGCTTTCCATTCCGCTGTGTGCTTTCCACTAAGGCTCCTATTCAGTCCTCATAGTCCTCTTTCTCTTCAGTTCAGTTTAGTTGTTTAGTCGTGTCCTACTGTTTGCTACCCCATGGACTGTAGCACGCCAGGCCTCCCTGTCCATCACCAGCTTCTGGACTCAGTCTCATGTCCATTGAGTCAATGATGACATCCAATCATCTTATCCTCTATCATCTTCTCCTCCCATCTTCAGTCTTTCCCAGCATCAGGGTCTTTGCAAATGAGTCAGCTCTTTGCATCAGGTGGCCAAAATATTAGTTTCAGCTTAACATCAGTCCTTCCAATGAATATTCAGGACTGATTTCCTTTAGGATGGACTGGTTGGATCTTCTTGCAGCTCAAGCGTTGTTCAAGTCAAAACTTGGACTTCTTTGTATTTCTCTAAGTGCTAAATTCCTGCCTTTGGGTTTTGAACAAGTTGTTGTCCTATTTGGAAAGTCTGCCTTGAGATTTTTCACTTTGCTTGATCCTTAATGTTAATTAGTCTCAGTTTAAAGTGTTACCTGTTCAGCAATCCTTCCTCTGCCTGTTTTACTTAATGCCTGTGTGAACTACCTGATCCATTCATACTTGTTTATTGCTTGCTTCCTACTACTCTAACATGGGCTTTCTATAGAACTTCTGTCTATAACACTTATTCTCCTCATACTTTTTATATTAAAATCTGTTAAAAAATAAACATAATCCCCCCATTATCAAAGAGATAACTATCCTGATAGTACATGGTTTGCATCCTATAACATCACTGTGCTTCTTTTTAGTAAGTTTAGTTTCTGAATGAAATTATTAAAATTTCTCAGTTAAATGTATGAAACTGTATTTAAGTCTTTATATATTGCAAGAATAAACATTGTTTGACTACTATAAGTGGTAATGGAATAGAACCAAATTTTACAGTCTTTTGATTTGAACTTTGAGTAGATTTAGTCTATTCTGTGTGCTTCACATTCTAATGCTCTTTCTTGAATTTCTCCTACGTGGCAGCTATTGGAGAGTCAACACATTTCAGTTCTGCCCAGTAGTTAATATTATTTCCATCTTTACAAATTAAGAAGTGAAATCTCAGTCCAAGAAAATAAATTACAGATCTTCTGATTTCAATGTCAAGGCTCTTTCCACATGTTCACTCATTATTTCTTGAAATTAAAGTACAGTAAATATCATATACTTTTTCTGTATACCCTGGTGACATTGAATGTGAGAATAATGTTTTGAAAAAATTTAAATCATCAATATAAATTAAAATGTATATTATAGCATGTTTCCTAAAGTTAAAAATCAAGGTGAAGGGGAAATATTTAATAAATACTATTAGACTTTAGCCAAACAGGAAATTTTAGCTTTCAACCAGGAGGCAATAGGCAAATTTATTCAAGGAAGTAGAATTAGAATGAAAGGGAAAAGTGAAGATAAAATAACAACAAAAATCCAACCAACAACAAATAAAAAAATACTAACTCTTATTTCTGGATCTGAAATCAATGTTATGAGGCTAGGTGCATGACTATGTATATAGAGCTTGTTGTCTTCATTTGTGTAATAAGCACCATGTATTTCTCAGTAATAATTTAGTACTGCTAAGGGAAAGCTCAAAGTAAAGTGAAAGTCTCTTTGATGAGGCAGAAGTATGATTCCAGTAGAATGACAAGTACAAAGAAACTGGAGGATATATCATAGCTGATGCTGTGGTTTCCCTTGGTGAATATCAGAGTTAAAACCCTGGAAATTGTAAGATTTGCTCCTTCATTTGGGAAAGAACTTTGGAGTGTCTACTGCAGGTGAATTTTTAATCAAATCTCATTGTTCTAGATTTGGAAAGACTTGCAATTAGAAATATTTTAATGCCAATCTGTTTCTTCCCTTCTCCTGGTGTTTCATATATACTGATGTCAAATTAAATTCTTTTATATTAAATAACATAAGAAGTAAATAAATCCTTAAATAATGTGAGTCAAGGAGTAAAGAGTGGGGTAAAAAGGCTGGAGACCTATTTATCATACACTGTTTATGGGCCTCTGTGGTGGCTCAGATGGTAAGAATCTGCCTGCAATCCAGGAGACCCAGGTTCGATCCCTGGATCAGGAAGATCCCCTGGAGAAGGGAATGGCAACCCAGTCCAGTATTCTTGTCTGGAGAATTCCATGGACAGAGGAGTCTGGCAGGCTTACAGTCCATGGGGTTGCAAAGAGTCATACATGACTGAGTGACTAACACTTTCACTTTCACTTCATTTATGTTCTAAACCTGAATTTATGAGCTTGAGTTTTCCTTTGTTTCAGGGAGGTAGTTGATACAGACTCAGTTGCTTTTCTTAAAACTTCACAGCCATGGCAACCTCTGGGATATCATTTCTTGTATAACTTCTCTACACAGTACTGTCACCCATGACTTCTTTCCTACTGATGCTGTATGAGATTGTTATTCTTAATAGAGCTACTTCTCCCTTGAGTTAAGAAAAACTTTTGAAACCATATAAACAAGAATTGCAGTTTGAAAATACTGAAGGAATTATGTATGACAAGAAACTATGGTTGAATATTCTCTTTACACTGTTGTGTGTTCAATCACTAAGTGATGTCTGACTCTTTCAGTTAAGTCCACTCCATGGACTGCAGCACTCCAGGCTTCCCTGTCCTTCACTGTCTCCCAAAGTCTGCTCAAACTCATGTCCATTGAACCAGTGATACTACTCTCTATAGTAGGGATATAATTGTAGAAAAAATCTCTCTCCCCAATATTCAAAATTTTCATTTGTGACCCCCAAAACTTAGAGCATAGAAAATAAAATATTGATTTCCCTGGAGTTATTACAACATCTATTTTCACGCTAACATAATTAAAATATAACTGGATTTGTTATAGCAGGCAGATAGCTAGGTATAAGCAGAGATATGGGGGCAGGGACCAGGTGACCGGAAATCATACATGTTGTAAACAGCCGGGGCCCATAGGCAAACAAAGGAAAGCAGAAACCTTCACATTAACAGGAGACACATTTTGGATAACTGAGTAGCAGACAAAGAAAATTGAGGAAAGGCAGAAATCTCCTGTGTCCAAACGTAACCTTTTGCTCATTGTGCTCTTATTATAGTAAGATTGGGCTTCCTTGGTGACTCAGTGGTAAAGAAATCGCCTGTCAAAGCAGGAGACAGGTTTGATCCTTGGGTTGGGAAGATCGCATGGAGAAGGAAATGGCAACCCACACCAGTATTCTTGCCTGGAAAATGCCATGGACAGAGGAACCTGTCAGGCTATCCTTGAGGTCAGACTTACAGATAAGAAGTACTATTCATGCACCAAGACACTTCTGATCTAAGCTAGATGGGGACAGGAATCCCTTCTACCCTCAGGAAAAAGCTGCCTGGATGAAAATCATAGAAATCAATCCCCAAACTCCTCCTTCCCCCTTTGTATGCCCCACTTAACTGTCTTGCCAGAGAGACCCAGCTAGGCAGTTCCCAAACTGCCTGCCCATTCTCCCTCTGAGAATGTATCCTTGCTTAAATAAACTTTGACTTTACTTTCTTAACTTGTCTTTGAATTCTTTCATGACAGAGAAATAACTTCAAATGCACCAGCAACAGATTCAGTAAAATTATATATGTTTAGTTTAAAGCGATTTGCTTGTGAAAATGAGATGCCTTATTTGTCAGTGAGTAAACTTCATATTTTTGAGTTGGTCATTTCATTTTATATTTTAGCATTATGGCAAAGAAAGAATTTATGTACCAGAGAGGTAAAATTAAATAATACAAGTACAAAAATAGATTTGTTTTGTTCCATAGAGAAAAATAAGTTAAAAAGATTTATTCTAGCATTGAATGTATTTTTACTTACATTATAATTCAATATAAGCTTATTTAAATCTTTTGAGGATCTGTTTTTTGACTATTTCATACCAGCCATGTTACCTTTGGGCAGTGGTTCTCACAGTGAAGTGCATTAAAATCAACGGGAAGGCTTATTAAAACATGGATCTCTGGGGCCCACTTCCAGAGTTTTGGGATCTCCAGGTGTGGAGTGAAAAGTGAAAGTGAAAGTCGGTCAGTCAATTCCGAGTGTTTGAGAGCCCATGGTTTATATAGTTCATGGAATTCTCCAGGCCAGAATTCTGGAGTGGGTAGCCATTCCTTTCTCAGGGGGATCTTCCCAACCCAGGGATTGAACTCAGGTCTCCCACATTGTAGGCAGATTCTTTACTGGCTGAGCCACAAGGGAAACTGCCAGGTGTGGAGTAGGGCTCAAGAATTGCATTTCTGACAAGTTTCAAGGATATATTGATATTAATGGTCCAGAGATCACAGTTTGAGAAAGTCATCCTGTATCATTCATTTAAGTTCTTACTCTTCATCTATCAAATCTATGAAATAATGGTGTTAAAGAAAATGGCCATTCAACAAATATGTATTAAGTGACTTACATGTGTTTGGTGCTTGCTAAACATGGTCTCTGTCTTTGAGAAGATCATGGAGAAGAGACTGATTCTACCTTTGATAGAACTAGCTGGGAACACTTGCTAAAGGAGATGATTTCAAAACCCACAAAGCATGTAAAAAGGTAAAACATATATTACCTCTTGTCCTCCTTCCCCATCCCTACCCCACCTAATTCCCACTTCATAGATATAACAGTGCTAATAATGTGATGTGGAATTTGCCAAAATGTCTCCAAATTATCCAGCCTTCTGGGTGATTCATTAGATACTCATATACGATAGCACAAATATTTCCAAATATTTTCTAGGAGAAGGTTTACTATCACCTTAAGTTCCATATTCCTCATGCAGATTCCATTCTTATTTCTCACTCTTAATTCCTAGCCCTCGATTGCTGTCCTCTTGCCCTGCATTGTTTTATGCATGAAAGCCTTTAAATCTTCTTCCCCGAAAATACCACACATCCAAGGCTGTTATGTGTAACAGACTTATATTAATATTTTGCGTTCACAGAGGTTAATTATAGACTGAAAAGAAGATTGTACTCAAGATACTGGTGATCTGTAATACTAACATATCCAGTGCTACAACAAATGTGTGAAGGCACAGGAATTGACAACCAAGTATAACCAAGGTCAATGAAAAAGTTGTAGTTTGTTACCTACATTAAAGGAAAACTAAGAACATAAGCAGTTACAGGTTTAGTCCTCAAGTTTCTGAGCTTTGTTGTTGTTTTGGCTGAGGAAAATATGGGTCAGGATTTTTAAGTGACTTGTGAAGGATTAAAGTTGAAAATTGCAGGAAAAAGTAAGAAAAAATGGTGTTATAAGCCAGCAATTCTTAATTGGTGGAGTGTTCTCTTCTGCTAAACTATTCTCTCTGCTCAAAGTAATACAAATATGTAGATAGATATATAGATTGAAAGCTTCTTAAAAAGTGCTGCTTTAACAAGGCTTGTTTCTGACCACGTGTACTACTACTAATATACTATATAAATAATTAGGCACTGCAACATGATAGAAATAATTATAACCTGCAGGTAAGGTGGTTCATCACAGGATGAAAGAAAAAAATCACCTTGAATTTTGCAAGACATTTTTTTTTGGTTGTAAAAATAGACCATTTCTAATACCTGCACATAATGTAATGAGAAGACTGCTGTGCTTTGGGGTAAGTCTCCACAGATTCAAATGCTTCAAAAAGGTTTAGGATTCTCTGGATTCAATTTTATGCTCTAAAATCCAATCTCTTCAGAATATTTCCCCTTTCATGAGGTTGACCCTTCAAAGTTGCTGTTAGCCTGGAAAAATCTATAGAGATTTTTTTTATAAAATGGATTCATTTTGGCTAACACTTAACATTTCTTGTAAGGTGGCAGACCAGTAATTATTATTATTTTTTTTTTTTGCCAAAGATACATATGTTTTTGTTTCTGATTAATTTGTTTCTTTTAATCATTAGTGTGAAAAGACTCCACTTTTGAAAAGAAAAATTGTTTACCCTAAGGCTTTTCTTCTCCTCATATTACATTTTATTCTATTTTCAGACATCTTTACTGAAATACAATTTACATGCCATAAAATTCACCAAAGTATACAATTTAATGGGTTTTAGTATATTCAGAGTTGTGTGATCATCAGTATAATCTAAGTTTAAAGCATTTTCATCACTCACAAAAGAAACCCCACACTCATTAGCTGTCACTCTCTGTTGCCACCCTCTCCTCCTTCCTTCTTCTCTAGCCATAAACAATCATTAATCTACATTCTACTCCTACAGATTTGCCTATCATAGACATTTAAAAGAATTGCAAACATACTATATATGACTGTCTTGTTTCACTTAGCACAGTCTTCCAAGTTTCATCAATGCTGTAGCATTTATCAGTACATCATTTCTTTCAGGGCAGGTAATATTTGCTTACTCATTCTTCAGTTGAGGGACACCTGAGTTGGTTTTACTTTTTGGCTTTGTGAGAAATGCTGCTTTGAGAATTTGTGCATAAGATTTTTGCATTAAAATGATTTTCTCTTGCATATGTACTTCAAAGAAGAGTTGTTGGGTCATGTAGTAACTCTGTCTTTATGCTTTGTAGGAAATGCCAAACTGTTTTCCGAAGTGTCTCCACAATATTACATGTGGTGGCTCAGCTGGTAAAGAATCCGCTTGCAATGCAGGAGACCTGGGTTTGATCCCTGGGTTGGGAAGATCCCCTGGAGAAGGAAATAGCAACCCACTCCAGTATTCTGGCCTGAGAAATCCTTTGGACAGAGGAGCCTGTTGGTCTACAGTCCATGGTGTCGCAAGACTTGGACATGACTGAACGACTAAACTGCCACCAAAAAATGTATAAAGATTCGGTTTATTTTCACACTCACCTTTGCCTGTTCTTTTGTGTCTTTTTGAATACGGCCATCCTGTTGCTGTTCAGTTGCTAAGTGGTGCCCAACTCTCTGCCCAAGGCCATGTAACAGGTAGTAAACAAAATAGAAAATGGCCTGCTATCAGAAGGTCAGTTTTCTGCTGTATACCTTATCAGTTATAACAATGTGACCTTGGAAATGGGCAGCCTCCTTAGAATTATCCTACCCCATCTGCCAAAGAAGGTAGAAGTCTTAAAATGAAAATCTTCTACACTCTCTTCACTTCTCAAATTAAAGGTATCTCAACACAATACTCAGCTGTGGGCTTGCATGAGTGTCAGACTTTGTGGGTATATCTGTGTGTCTACATTTACATGCATAAGGAGACACAATGAAATCCATCATTATAATACAATCAAATGTCCTCAATACAATTATAATGTCCTCAAAATTGTTCTTGTTTCTATGTAAGTGTTTATTATAATCATATGCTGCTGCTGCTGCTAAGTCGCTTCAGTTGTGTCCGACTCTCTGTGACCTCATAGATGGCAGCCCACCAGGCTCTCCCATCCCTGAGGTTCTCCAGGCAAGAACACTGGAGTGGGTTGCCATTTCCTTCTCCAATGCATGAAAGTGAAAAGTGAAAGTGAAGTCGTTCAGTCGTGTCTGACTCTTAGCGACCCCATGGACTGCAGCCTACCAGGCTCCTCCGTCCACGGGATTTTCCAGGCAAGAGTACTGGAGTGGGGTGCCATTGCCTTCTCCAATCATATGCTAAGGGCCTCTAAATGAAAATAAAGAATATATTACTGGAGATAAACATTTAAATTTAAATTCCTTCATTAAGGGCCAGCACTATATGGGTACTTACTGTGTTGCATCTCGGGGAAAGCCAGAGAAAACATAAGAGAAAGGTTTTTCCTAATCCCCATCTTATGGATGAAGGAACTGAGTTTCAGAGATATCAAGTAACTTGACCAAAGTCACATAGTTAAATGATAGAGTACAAATAGAGAGTATACAAGATAATAAGTAAGAGAGACATTACAAGAAAGTCAGAGGTCCTGACCCAGGTATCGAACCTGGGTCTCCTGCATTGCAGGCAGATTCTGTACCTACTGAGCTACAAAGGAAATAAGTATGGAGAAATAGAAGGGAACAACTGAGAGTGACCTAATCAAGTTTTTAATTAAAATATGATTAGTTAGAGAAGTTCAACACATCAATAGGAAAGTTATCCTGTTATCTACAGCTTTTTCATTTCTAACTGCAAATGGAAAAGAAAAAAAAAAGACAGATTAGAAAGAAAACAAATGATACTGGTATTCTGGACTTTGTTCTGCACTTATTAATTTGTTGTTGTTGTTCAGGTGGTTAGTCGTGTCCAACTCTTTGCAACCTCATGAACTGCAGCATGCCAGATATCCCTGTCCTTCACCATCTCCCAGAGTTTGCTCAAACTCATGTCCATTGAGTTGATGATGCACTTGTTAGTAACATTCATAAATCTTCTAGAGACTGATGTCTTTATTACCACACAAGACTCCCTCCTTCTATCTGTGTGTAATAACGTAGGTCTGTTTCTCTTGTTGCTTTAGTCCAGTGAATGAAATTCCAGATACTTTTTTAATTGAATATAGTTGGTTTACAACATTGTGCTAGTTTCAGGTGTAGAGCAAAGTGATTTGCTATACGTATATGTGTATATATCTATATTATTTTTTAAAGATCTCTTCCATTATAGTTTATTACAAGATATTAAATATAGTTCCTTGTGCTATACAGTAAATCTTTGTTTATTTTTTAATATATATGGTAATATATGTCTATTCATGCCATATTCCCAATTTATCTGCTCCTCTTCCCCTTTAGTAACCATAAGTTTGTTTTTTCTGTCCATCCATGTTGCTGCAAATGGCACTGTTTCCTTAGTTTAGTAGTACTCCATTGTATATATACATACCATATCTTCTTCATCCATTTATCTCCTGATGAACACTTAACTTGTTTCCATGTCTTGGTGAAAGTGAGATGGTGCAACTTTTAGCTATACAAAGGCAATGTAACTGAGACCTCTTTGAGTCAGAGATTTCATAAAAATGAAAGTTTAGCAAAACTTCTTGATTGAGATATGAAGTTAGCCACTAAATCATTGTTGCTGTTGTTTAGTTTCTAAGCTGTGCAACTCTTTTGGTACCACACCAGGCTCCTCTGTCAATAGGATTTCCCAGGCAAGAATACTGGAGTGGGTTGCCATTTCCTTCTCCAGGGGATCTTCCCAACCCAAGGAGCAGACCTACATCTCCTGACTGGCAGATGGATTCTTTACTAAGCCACTAAATAGAGAGTTAATAAATGCTCATAATGAATTCAGGGCATTTGGGGAAGGAAAGTTCCAATATCCCAACTTCAAAACCATTAAAGTCTAAATTAGAGAGTTATTTGTGAAAAAATAAAATAGTAAAGATTATGAACTGTAGTAGGGAGAATAAAGTCCTGAAATTAAATGACCTTGAGGAATGAGGAAGACTAAATTCATGAAAAGAACTCAGATATTGTGTAAAACTGTTTATGAAATAGGCTATTGCTAAAGTTAAAGATGCTTTAAAATGTAGCTAACTTTAAAAGGCTCTGGGAGACAATGTATAAGAAAGTGATCAAGAATAAACAAAGCTGCCATTTTGCTCCCCAAGGTGGGGACCACTACAATATCTGCAGGGAGGAGAAACGCTTTATGCAAGATTCCAAAGATTTGCATCTGTTCCTCAATAGCAGTGGGAGGGTGTGACAAGATGAAACAAGGGCACTAGTGAACTAATCAGACTTGAGTCCTCTGTCTGCTGGGGTTTTGGACTCAGTCCCTGAGGCTTCTGGTTATTTTGCAAGAGAGGTCTCATTGGGCGTTCTAATCATCTCCTGTTCACCCTGTAGATGAGGGAGGGACCCTGCACCTTAAATTACACACAATGACAAACATATAGTACCTGACACTGGACAGATGGAGTAGAGAGCAGTTGATTAGACACATGTGCTCTCAACCCAAAATACTGAAGCTAAAGCTCAGCTGACTGATGGGAACAGCCGACTTATTGGAAAAGTCCCTGATGCTGGGAAAGACTGAGGGCAGAAAGAAAAGAGGGCATCAGAGGATGAGATGGCTGAATGACATCACTGATGCAATGGACGTGAACTTGGGCAAACTCCAGGAGATGGTGAGGGACAGAGAGGCCTGGCATGCTATAGTCCATGGGGATGCAAAGAGTCATGACTGAACATGACTGAACAACAACAACTCTTAACCCAGGGGAGGAGGATACTGCATGCCTTGCAGGGCCACATAGGAATAGAGTGAACAAAGAGCAGCTGCCTGAGGCAGGTTTTGTAGTAACAAGGAGATGAGGTGCCCCTTAGTGTGTGCAGAAAGAAGCAATTGGCTTATTCGAATAAATTCTGAGGCTGGCAGAAGAGTCACTGTTGTGTTGAGGACCAAGTGAGGCACAGCTGGTCCAAATGATAAAGGAACTGGGCTTTCCTTCTGGGTGAATGACATATCTGTTCAGAGCAGAACTCACTGTGAGGCTGCTGGAACCCTGTGATGCCCAAAGATGTTGGGATGGCGCATGAAACTTTTGGCTGTATAATACAGCTGGAAAGTTTTGGACTTCTGTAATTGGCCAAGTGAGCACCTGAGCAATTAACTGGAAAATGTATGAGCTGTGACTGTGCTCATACTCTTGAACATAAATACTTGGGAAAGAGTTCTATTTTCTACAGAATGATGCAATTTTCCATGTTCCTCTAGAGTACATGAAAGAGCTTCAGAAGTCACAATGTGCTGAACAATTGTATTTTTGTGAAGAAATATGCTGGAATGCCACTTTGGATTCATTCCATTGGAATTGTTCAAGCTTGAAATGGTATTCCAGAATCTCATTTTAAAATAAAAATAAACTCATATGTTTTGTGAAGAAATAGATGCTATATAAAAATGAAAGCTATTATTTGAATCAAATACAACACTTATATGCATTTTCAAAGTTTATCTTCCTCATTTACTTAGGGACCATTTGGTTCCCCAAACAAATCACTCAAATTGTTTATGTAAAAGGGAATTTTAGTGGAAGAAAACAAAGATATTTTTATCAAAGTAATGAGTTAAGTAAAATGAAGCCCAGTGGGATGTGATACATATAAACCTCTGATAAACTGATAATTTAGTGGAAACCTGAAGAATGTGAAAGAAGATTAAGATTTATTCCCTAATTGCTTACTACCATGATAATTTTTGCTTCCATTTTCTAACAATGGATCTTATAGTTATTTAATTATTTGGATTTTAACAAAAAGGCTGTTTTAGTGCAGAATTAAAGCTCCATGAGAGCAAGAATCATGCTTATCTTTCTATTCCTATATCAGCTCCATTATCTCCCTTGGGGCCAAGCATAGGGTAGGTATATCAATTATTGCTTTTTTATTATAGATGGGATGATATTTCTTACAGGTACTGATTAATGATCTTCTCTTTTATAAGAAATTATAGGCATCATGCTGTATTATTAAGGAATAGGCTAAAATGTTCCAGTAGAAACCTAAAAAAATCAGCGTTTTAAACAGAATCTATGTTTATTTCCAGGAGGGCAGGTGGTTCAGTTCAAGCTGGATATTGATAGATGCTCTCTGCTGGGTGAATCTGCACATCTCATCATATTGCCTCTATATCTGGTTATAAGGCACCTGTGTATACCATTATGACCTCTGAGCCAGAGAGAAAGAGAAAAGGAGATTCCAGTGCAGAGTGCTCCCTCTTTAAGGAGATGACCTGGAAGTTTTGTACATCATTTATCTTCACATCCTTTTAGCCCAAACTTAGTAATGTGGCAGTATCCACTGCACAGAGCATTGGGAAATATGCCCATCTCTAGGGGTACTGTTATTAAAGGGATGAAAAATGGAAGAGACACTGAGAGACTATCAGTTCAGTTCAGTTCAATCGCTCAGTCGTGTCCAACTCTTTGCGACCCCATGAACTGCAGCACGCTAGGCCTCCCTGTTCATCACCAACTCCTGGAATCCACCCAAACCCATGTCCACTGAGTCAGTGATGCCTCCAACCATCTCATTCTCTGTCATCCCCTTCTCCTCCTGCCCCCAATCCCTCCCAGCATCAGGGTCTTTTCCAGTGAGTCAGCTCTTCACATCAGATGGCCAAAGTATTGGAGTTTCAGCTTTAGCCTCAGTCCTTCCAAAGAACACCCAGGACTGATCTCCTTTAGAGTGGACTGGTTGGATCTCCTTGCAGTCCAAGGGACTCTCAAGAGTCTTCTCCAACACCACAGTTCAAAAGCATCAATTCTTTGGTGCTCAGCTTTCTTCACAGTCCAAATTTCACATCCATACATGACTGCTGGAAAAACCATAGCCTTGACTAGATGGACCTTAGTCAGTAAAGTAATGTCTCTGCTTTTGAATATGCTATTTAGGTTGGTCATAAATTTCCTTCCAAGGAATAAGCATCTTTTAATTTCATGGCTGCACTCACCATCTGCAGTGTTTTTGGAGCCCCTCAAAATGAGAGACTATATATAAATAAAATTTTAACCCTGGAAAAGATCTTCCCCGTATCAAATTTTTTGAGAATTCAGTTCAGAATCTAAGGTTACTTTTAAGGTAAGAGGAGTGTAAAAAGATTCAATATTGTAATTATATTCTGATGCTGGTATAAACTCATTGGTATATTCAGTGACTTATCATTGGTCATAAATTTCCTTCCAAGGAATAAGCATCTTTTAATTTCATGGCTGCACTCACCATCTGCAGTGTTTTTGGAGCCCCTCAAAATGAGAGACTATATATAAATAAAATTTTAACCCTGGAAAAGATCTTCCCCGTATCAAATTTTTTGAGAATTCAGTTCAGAATCTAAGGTTACTTTTAAGGTAAGAGGAGTGTAAAAAGATTCAATATTGTAATTATATTCTGATGCTGGTATAAACTCATTGGTATATTCAGTGACTTATCTAGCTCATCTGATGAAATTTATAAGATACTGTTAAAATTAGATTGCCTTTGTCTAGATTTGTCTCAACTGAATAATGGTAGCTAATGTAAAGAAGATTATTTTTTTATAAATCATTTAATAATAAAGTTTCCTTTTCCTTTTTGTATAGGTCGTCCCCAAATAGGTTGAGTCACAGGTGCCCACATTGGTAACATACTCATTAACAGAGTCACTCTGACTTCCATTTCTTCCCTGTCTCAGTTCTCTTGGAATTAACTGTCAAAGAAACTCCTTGCACTGTAGTCTTAATTTTGTTTTGTTTTTTTTCTTGGAGAACTTGAACTAAAATATCTTTTTTAAAGTTTTAAAATAAACCATACAAAAGGCTATATGTAATAGGCAAGCATTTGCTGTATGAAAGATCTAAATTTTATGTCTTATAGTCGTATCAGACAGTTACTACAAATGTTACCATTTTACAGGTGAGGATGCTAAGGCACAAGGAGATTAAGGAACATGCTCAAAATCACAGCGATTCAGCATCCACATTAACTTTGCAACCCAGTAACCCAACCAAATTTTCCCTTTTAGAAAATGTCTTGGTCATGACCAAGCATAACTAATTTATATCAGAATATAAAGATATTATTTGAAGAGGAAGATATTATTTGAAAGACCTGATTATACAGTTTTGCTAAGTGATGGAAATATGTGTATTTATTTGTCAATATATGAGGTGGTAACAGTTATCATAAAAGCAGCCTGTTTGTAGGAGTGCTGTCAAATATGTGGCAAACCTGGTCTGTAGATGAGTTTGAATAATTTCAGCTTCCCCAGAAAGCACAGTTCAGTTCAGTTCAGTTCAGTCGCTCAGTCATGTCTGACTCTTTGCGACCCCATGAACCGCAGCATGCCAGGCCTCCCTGTTCATCACCAACTCCTGGAATCCACCCAAACCCATGTCCATTGAGTCGGTGATGCCATCCAACCATCTCATCCTCTGTCGTCCCCTTCTCCTCCTGCCCCCAATCCCTCCCAGCATCAGGGTCTTTTCCAATGAGTCAGCTCTTCACATCAGATGGCCAAAGTATTGGAGTTTCAGCTTCAGCCTCAGTCCTTCCAAAGAACACCCAGGACTGATCTCCTTTAGAATGGACTGGTTGGATCTCCTTGCAGTCCAAGGGACTCTCAAGAGTCTTTTCCAACATCACAGTTCAAAAGCATCAATTCTTCGGTGCTCAGCTTTCTTCACAGTCCAACTCTCACATCCATACATGACCACAGGAAACATCATAGCCCTGACTAGATGGTCCTTTGTTGGCAAAGGAATGTCTCTGCTTTTGAATATGCTATCTAGGTTGGTCATAACTTTCCTTCCAAGGAGTAAGCATCTTTTACTTTCATGGCTGCAATCACCATCTGCAGTAATTGTGGAGCCTAGAAAAATAAAGTCTGACATTATTTCCCCATCTATTTGCCATGAAGTAATGGGACCAGATGCCATGATCTTAGTTTTCTGAATGTACAGAAAGCACAATGGATGTGAATTATTGGAGTTGATTCTCTATAGTCTTTTCAATTCTGTAATCACAAATTTTTTTTCCCTTATATTTTCTTTTCCCCCTTTGGTCTACTGCTCCTCATTCTTCCCTACTTTTCTTTTCTCTCTTGTCTTCTTACTTCTCCCCATCTCTATTTTACTTTTGCTATGGTTTTGTAAAGGGACTTTCTTGTAGCTGAGACAGTAAAGAATCTACCTGCAATGCAGGAGTCCCAGATTCTACCCCAAGTTCAGGAAGATCCCCTGATCTTCATGCCTTCCTGAGGAGAGCATGGCAACCCACTCTAGCATTCTTGCCTGGAGAATCCCATGGACAGAGGAGCCTGGTGGGCTACAGTCCATGGGTTCACAAAGAGTCAGACATGACTGAGTAACTAACAGTCCACTCCATGGTTTGTAATGGCCCCAAAGAACTTAGATTTCTTTTCTTTAAATTTGAAGTATTAAGGTTTTCATTGTTAAAATCCAACAATTAATTATAAAACCAAGGGAAGAAAACCAATAAAAGGCAACTATTAATTATCACTGATTCAAATTGCAAAGAAGATAGCTGTACACTTTAGATTTTATTGAAGGATGTGCCTGAATTGGTTTTTCTCTTATTTCACCAAAGTAGAAAGAAAATGCATCATTAGCTAAAACTAAATCATATAAGCACAAAATGATAAACTAGCCAACTGTGGACAAACACTGCACATTTTGAATATTACATTTTCAGAGCCAGTGGGAGATATGATTTTGTAAATGCCAAAGTGTCAAATGTGAATATAAGCCAAATAACTGTAAAAAATGTATTTCAAGGGGAGAAGGAGGAATGTGGAAGCACTTTTAAAATAATGAATATCTATTTCTAGAAACAAATGTTTTAAAATTTGAGTGCTTGCTTGAGTACTATATTAAATAAAAATTATTACTTGAAAATAGTAGCTTTTTAAATTTATAAATACTTCTTAGACAAAAGGTTATCAATTAATCTCTAGACTTAAAATAAGTCTACTTTAGAATTAAAGTGTTTAAGAGATTCTATCATAGAATTTCAGAAAACCATCATATAATTTCAGGAACATAAAATCCTGGTCTAAATCTGGCCTATTAAACTTTCTCTAAGTATGTAATGATTGAACTTCCCATGGACCTGCAATGCAGGAGACACGAATTCCATCCCTGGGTGGGGAAGATCCTCTGAAGAAGGAAATGGCAACCCACTCCAGTATTCTTGCCTGGGAAATCCATGGACAGAGGAACCTGGTGGCTACTGTCCATGGAATCACAAAAGTGTTGGCTATGACTTAGTGGCTAAACAATAGCAAAGTATAGGAGGATTAGTAAAATTATTTCTTCACTGCTTCTCCATTCCGTAACCTTTTTACATTAGTGAAACTGTGAGATATTCTTTATAAAGCAGCATTTTATAAGGAGTTCTTTAGCAAGAAGGAGCAGACTTATGTGGTAAATGTTTTTGGCAATTCATGGTTAATTTAGCTGGATATATACAATTTGAGAGTGTTTCTATTTATCTTTCTATATTGCTTTTTGTAGCCCTTCTATTTATACTTGTTACCAAAAATCTTACTTCTCCCCATCTCTATTTTACTTTTGCTATGGTTTTGTAAAGGGACTTTCTTGTAGCTGAGACAGTAAAGAATCTACCTGCAATGCAGGAGTCCCAGATTCTACCCCAAGTTCAGGAAGATCCCCTGATCTTCATGCCTTCCTGAGGAGAGCATGGCAACCCACTCTAGCATTCTTGCCTGGAGAATCCCATGGACAGAGGAGCCTGGTGGGCTACAGTCCATGGGTTCACAAAGAGTCAGACATGACTGAGTAACTAACAGTCCACTCCATGGTTTGTAATGGCCCCAAAGAACTTAGATTTCTTTTCTTTAAATTTGAAGTATTAAGGTTTTCATTGTTAAAATCCAACAATTAATTATAAAACCAAGGGAAGAAAACCAATAAAAGGCAACTATTAATTATCACTGATTCAAATTGCAAAGAAGATAGCTGTACACTTTAGATTTTATTGAAGGATGTGCCTGAATTGGTTTTTCTCTTATTTCACCAAAGTAGAAAGAAAATGCATCATTAGCTAAAACTAAATCATATAAGCACAAAATGATAAACTAGCCAACTGTGGACAAACACTGCACATTTTGAATATTACATTTTCAGAGCCAGTGGGAGATATGATTTTGTAAATGCCAAAGTGTCAAATGTGAATATAAGCCAAATAACTGTAAAAAATGTATTTCAAGGGGAGAAGGAGGAATGTGGAAGCACTTTTAAAATAATGAATATCTATTTCTAGAAACAAATGTTTTAAAATTTGAGTGCTTGCTTGAGTACTATATTAAATAAAAATTATTACTTGAAAATAGTAGCTTTTTAAATTTATAAATACTTCTTAGACAAAAGGTTATCAATTAATCTCTAGACTTAAAATAAGTCTACTTTAGAATTAAAGTGTTTAAGAGATTCTATCATAGAATTTCAGAAAACCATCATATAATTTCAGGAACATAAAATCCTGGTCTAAATCTGGCCTATTAAACTTTCTCTAAGTATGTAATGATTGAACTTCCCATGGACCTGCAATGCAGGAGACACGAATTCCATCCCTGGGTGGGGAAGATCCTCTGAAGAAGGAAATGGCAACCCACTCCAGTATTCTTGCCTGGGAAATCCATGGACAGAGGAACCTGGTGGCTACTGTCCATGGAATCACAAAAGTGTTGGCTATGACTTAGTGGCTAAACAATAGCAAAGTATAGGAGGATTAGTAAAATTATTTCTTCACTGCTTCTCCATTCCGTAACCTTTTTACATTAGTGAAACTGTGAGATATTTTTATAAAGCAGCATTTTATAAGGAGTTCTTTAGCAAGAAGGAGCAGACTTATGTGGTAAATGTTTTTGGCAATTCATGGTTAATTTAGCTGGATATATACAATTTGAGAGTGTTTCTATTTATCTTTCTATATTGCTTTTTGTAGCCCTTCTATTTATACTTGTTACCAAAATCTTACCTTCAAGTTTTGTGATATAAATACTATGTCACATTTTTGTGGTTTGTAAGGGATCCAAATGGAGAAGGAAATGGCAACCCACTCCAGTATTCTTGCCTGGAGAATCCCGTGGACAGAGGAACCTGGTGGACTGCCGTCTATGGTGTCACACAGAGTCGGACATGACTAAAGTGACTTAGCAGCAGCAGCAGCAGCAGCAAGGGATCCAGATTCATCCTTGTGGTGTTTTCAGCCTCATTGGTTTAGTTTTTCTGAAGTTGCGGTTCAGAGGCTTAAAAGATTGCCTCTAATTACAAGAGAAGGAAATAACCTTCCACCACATAATCAAGGGTGGTTGATTGTCCTAGAAACCCTGGTTGGGAGATTGACTCTTCAATCTCTAGTTGAGGTTTTGCTAAAGGATAATATGTGTTTGTAATATATATCATATCTACACATTAAGGAACACAGTGTATACTTGCATATTCAGAGGAATAAAATCTGTTCTTTTTCATTCAGAGCTATGCTTTACAGAATCTACTGTTTTCAGTTTGTAGATATTTTCAACAGTTTTCTAATGGGTTTATTCTTCTGTGTCTTTATGGTTTTCTAATTTCTTCTCTTCTTCTCATGGTAACCTCTTTTTAATACTCTCAGCATTTTTTTTTAAACCTTGCATTAGATTTATTTGTGAACTTGTATCAATTTCTCTACTAAACATACATTCCACAATTATATTAACACAATTTCCTGTAAATATTAGACAATGTGTGTTTAAAATAAAGAATAAGCAAAAGATTTGATGCTTGGGTTACCTGTTTCAGGGTAAGTAGAACGGGTCCTAATCCTTACTCTGCCACTCAGTGCTGTTTGTTGATTGATGGTGAGCCCTAACATTTCTCTGGGCTGAACTTTCTTCATTTTATAAAATAAAGGTCTGAGACTAGCTCTCCTCTAAGGCCCTTTTTAGCTTTGACTTCCTTTAATTTAGGAGATAAGAAGAACCAGAATAATGAAAGTTCAGGGAAGAGGAGCTTTGATTATTGTAAATTCTGGAATCCTAATACACAATTCTTGCCTCAATAGATTTCACTGGAACAAATGCCATTTTTGCGGAGATAGCACTCATCATGACAGTGAAATTTTTTCACTGATTTATTTATTGCTTTAATTATTATTTTAAGAATTATTTGATTATAAAAGAAATATGTTTGTCCTTATCTTAAAGAGGTAGAAGAAAGGCACAAAGAAAAATAAATTATTCTAATTTTATCACCAGATGTAATAGCAATTAAAATTTTGGAAAATTCTATGTTTATAGTATGACTATATTGTTGTTTAGTCACTAAGTCATGTCCTACTCTTTGAGACCCCATGGACTATAGCCCACCAGGCTTCTCTGTCCATGGGATTTTCAGGCAAGAATACTGGAGTGGGTTGCTGTGCCCTCCTCCAGGAAATCTTCCCAACCCAGGGATCAAACCCATATCTATCATGTCTCTTGCCTTGGCATTTCCTTCTCCAGGGGATCACCCCCACCCCTGAAGTTCCAATACTTTGGCCACCTGATGCAAATAACTGACTCACTGGAAAAGACCCTGATTTGGGAAAGGATTGAAACAGGAAGTGAAGGGGGATGACAGAGGATGAGGTGATTGGATGGCATTATCGACTCAATGGACATGAGTTTGAACAAGTTCTGGGAGTTGATGAAGGACAAGGAAGCCTGTTGTGCTGCATTCCATGGAGTAGCAAAGAGTCAGACCTGACTAAGTGACTGAACTAAACTGATTTATATACCTATTTTCTTATCAATATAAATAAGTATGTTATGTATAGACATGTATAGTACATTATTAATTAATTTGAATAAATCCCCCAATTTCCAATATAAGTGAAATGTCTTTGAAGACATTATTTTAATAACCACTGTAGTGCATTGGGATGTCTAGAATTTTTTTCTGTTAGCATCCTTTAACTTGAAGCTTCCCTGGTGGCTAAGTGGTAAAGAATCCACCTGCAATGCAGGAGATGTGGGTTCAATCCTTGGGTTGGGGAGATCTCCTTTGAAGGGTATGGCAAACCACTCCAGTATTTTTGCCTTGAGAATCCCATAGACAGAGGAGCCTGGTGGGTTATAGTCCATGAAGTCACAAAAGAGTCAGACATGGCTTAATGGCTAAACAACAATGATCCTTTAATTTCTTCTCTTTCCTCATTTGGGTACAGACACTCTTTCTTATGAGGCATCCATTCTAGGTGGTCCATATCCACATCATAAGTCTAAGCACATGACCAGGCCATGGCCAACAAGGACACTACATTTAATAGTAGTTTAGGGAAAAGAAAATAAACCAAGTCATCTGGGATGAATGAGTATTTCTCTGGGGTTTTTGAAGGAAACACTGAAAGAAAGGTACCATAATTTTTCTGAGTTGGTGGCTATAAGATTGATGTAAGCCTTTTTACTGGTGTCATCTTTGTTGGAGAATAAGGTTGGGAAGATCCTCTGGAGGAGGGCATGGCAACCCACTCCAGTACTCTTGCCTGGAGAATTCCCCATGGACAGAGGAGCCTGGTGGGCTTCAGTTCATGGGGTTGCAAAGAGTTAGACCCAACGGAGTGATAAAGCACAGCACAGCAGAAAGTCCAAGCAGAAAATAACAGCTGAAAGATACTGTAAAGTTAGTGGGGTATTTGACAATTCTCTAATTCAATCAATGCCTAAAGCCAGTATATTTGAACTTCTGACTTATGCGAGTCAATGGAATCCCCTTTCACCTCCTTTCTTGAATTAGGCTTTCACATCTTAAAATTTATTTTTATCTCATACATTTATGTATGTACCATATGGAATTGAACAAATTTTTCTATTTGTAGTATTAGAATTATTTAGCATTTTTCTAAGTAATGTAATAATACACATTACAAAATAATTTTTACCCATTTATATGAAGGAGGAGAGAAGATAGCCCACAGTAGTTTCTTAAAAGAGAAATTTATAGACGGAGGGGTTATGACTGTGTTTATTATGAAAATACTGTCCAGAAAATGTGAAAGATTGATTGCCATCAACAATCATTTTTGAGACATATGCATCAGGGCTAGTGGGTTGTAACATAAAACCTCTTTTTGTCACCCATTATCTCTTCAAATTAATTAAGAGGGCTAAATTGTCTCTCGCCTGGATTGAGCAACCCTATGATTTTTATGCTTACTCTGTCATCATACAAAGCCATTATGTCGGTAATTAAAATGTCCAGACCTCTATAATAATCAAAACATCCTCCTCTACTTCAGCTTGCTCAATGTAGAGAAGGAAACATCAAAGTCAGTGAAAGACGAATGGCTTCTCTTTCTCCACTTTGATGTTTAACTCTTCTCTCCATCATGTAAAGAGTCTAAATAGCATTCTCCCTCTCCTGCAGGATGAAGCAAGAATACAAAAAAATAAAATAAAATAAAATGAGTAGAAAGTTCTTATGTTACTGCTCTTATTTTGAGCTGGTATTGAGCTCTCCAGACCTGAAAGTTTAAACACGGTCTTGGGAGTGTCTGGGACTTCCCAGGTGGCTCAGTTGTAAAGGATCCACCTGCCAATGCAGGAGACTTGGGAGATACGGGTTCAATCTCTATTTTGGGAAGATCCACTGAAGAAGGAAATGGCAACCTACTCCAGTATTCTTGCCTGGAAAATTCCATGGACAGAGGAGCCTGGCAGGCTACAGTCCATGGGGTCTCAAAGAGTTGGACACGACTGAATACACACACCACTGGGAGCTGATGTGGGTCCTTTGGACTCCCCTCCCCAACACCTAACCCACACTGTTGCTAAATATTCTTCCTCTGTAGTTGCACTGATAATGGCCAGTGCTCTGTTATTATTGATTGTTTATGTCTCCCACAGTCATCTGTGGATATGGTCTGTTCGCAAAAAAGAATGATTCTGTAACACATGTTAGCAGAATGACATCAGTAAAACACAGACATCTCATGTGATCACAGAAAGTTTGGTTTTCAATCTAGCATGTTAATACTTTGGGCCACCAGTACCTGAAGCTGAATGCAAAATATACTAAAGAATTAATCACAGCAAGCTACCGAAATGTGCATTGGATGTAACACCCAATCATCTCACATTTTTCTTCTTGGCTTGTGTTGGTCACATGCTCTATCTGCAAAGTGCTTCCTGCACTATTCTCTCTGTTTTGTGCTTATTTTGCCCCTTTTCCCATAACCTAGGAGGTTCAACCCTTACTTATGTGTCTTTCCACTGAACTACCTTTATTTTTAAAGATAAAACCTTTCATTTACTATAGTATTTATTTGTCCAGAATTTAACACGCCTTTTGGTATGCTAAAATTATCCTGTTCTTAGAATTGTGTGTATGTATGTGTATAGCTGGATTTTTAAAAATAAGATAATAAAGTTCCCTCATAGAATTGTTCATAGAATTGTTCAACTTCAGCTTCTTCAGCATTACTGGTTGGGGCATAGACTTGGAGTACTGTGATATTGAATGGTTTGCTTTGGAAACGAACAGAGATCATTCTGTCGTTTTTGAAATTGCATCCAAGTACTGCATTTCAGACTCTTTTGTTGACCATGATGGCTACTCCATTTCTTCTAAAGGATTCCTGCCTGCAGTAGTAAATATAATGGTCATCTGAGTTAAATTCACCCATTCCAGTCCATTTTAGTTTGCTGATTCCTAGAATGTTGACATTCACTCTTGCCATCTCTTGTTTGACCACTTCCAATTTGCCTTGATTCATGGACCTGACATTCCAGGTTCCTATGCAATATTGGTCTTTATAGCATCGGATCTTGCTTCTATCACCAGTCACATCCACAGCTGGGTTTTGTTTTTGCTTTGGATCCATCTCTTCATTCTTTCTGGAGTTATTTCTCCACCGATCTCCAGTAGCATATTGGGCACATACTGCAGACCTGACATTCCAGGTTCCTATGCAATATTGCTCTTTACAGCATCGGACCTTGCTTCTATTACCAGTCACATCCACAACTGAGTATTGTTTTTGCTTTGGCTCCATCCTGTCATTTTTTTTCTGGAGTTATTTCTCCACTGATCTCCTGTAGCATATTGGGCACCTACTGACCTGGGGAATTCCTCTTTCAGTATCCTGTCATTTTGCCTTTTCATACTGTTCATCGAGTTCTCAAGGCAAGAATAATAAAGTGGTTTGCCATTCCCTTCTCCAGTGGACCACATTCTGTCAGACCTCTCCACCATGACCCATCCGTCTTGGGTGGCCCCACACGGCATGGCTTAGTTTCGCTGAGTTAGACAAGGCTGTGGTCTGTATGATCAGATTGGCTAGTTTTCTGTGATTATGGTTTCAGAGTATCTGCCCTCTGATGCCTTCTTGCAACACCTACCATCTTACTTGGGTTTCTTTTACCTTGGATGAGGGGTATCTCCTCACGGTTGCCCCTATTAGAAAGATGTAAATAGGTGAGTTTTGAGAGTTACTCATAAGGATCACTACAAAGGAGCCAGCTACAAGTCGGGGGAGTAGTCCCCAAAGATGGGAAAGGCCAGTTCTCGAAAGAGAAAACCCAAAGGAAGCCAGCCCATAGCTGGGCCGGAGGGCTCCCAAGCAGAGAAGCTGCACCAAGCAGGCAGCACCTGCCAAGGCTGCTTCATCCCTGAACGGCCACCACGCAGCAAATGAGCGCGAGCGATGGAGGGGGCAGGACCCTCGTCCCCACTGCCTGCAGGAGAACTTCACGCGGCCCTAAATGACCAGCCCCTGGGCAAGGCTTACATCAGCACTCAGCCCCCCTGCCCAATTCAGTCCTGCAGGGACTGTCAGCTAAAGAACGTCCCTCCGTTAGATGAGTTTGCAGGCACCGTTATTTCTGTGACTGGGTTTTACTCTCCAGCTACAGCACCAATTAACGTTTTCTGCCTGTGATGAGCCCCCCGTGGGGGCCGTGCGCAAGGCGAGAGGGAGCAGAGAAATGAGACTGTGAGTGGCCAGTCCCCGACGTGTGCCAGGGTGTCCCCCTGCGGGGATGTGTGGGGCGGCCGGAAGGACCACAGGGCCCACGGGAGAGCACAGGGCAGCGTTGGCCAGGAAGGCACAAAGCTATCCATGCGCACGAGCTGGGGCCAGGGGTGCCGGCGGTTTCACCGTGAATTCATGGTGAAAGGCCAACACTGTGGATTCACGGTGGGACCAGGCATTGCAGGGGGTGTCTCTGCCAAGGAATACCACACCCACAACACTTGCTGAGCGAATGCCACACTCCCACACTCTGGGCGTTTCTGCAACAGGCCTGGCTCCCATCACTCGTGCTCATTTGCTGCGTGGTGGCCGTTCAGGGATGAAGCAGCTGAGGCAGGTGCTCCCTGCTTGCTGCGGCTTCTCTGCTTGGGAGCCCTCCAGCCCAGCTGTGGCCTGGCTTCCTTTGGGTTTTCTGCTTCGAAAAGCTGAAGCTGGCAGGACACTTTCATCGCTATGAACACACACACACAAGCTCACGTGGAAGACAAGTGTCCCGTCTCTGAGCAAATTCAGACCCACATCTCAAGGGGAGCAGGCCAAGAGGGACAGGATGGTGCCTGGGCTCTGAGGGGCCTGGGCCTCAGGTGCCATGAGTCACGGTGGAGGGACCAGACGTGGTAACCAGTAGGAGAGAGAATTGTCAGTGAGAACCTCCCATCTTTCAAAAACCAGGCCAGCAGAGAGCAGAGAAGTCCTTTTTAAAGGAGGTGAGTTACCAGGGATGCCCAGTAAAGGTCCAAGACCATGAAGACTATCCCTGCAGGCTGAAGGTCACCCATCTCCTGTGTCTTTTGGAGAAGGCCCCACATGGCACATACAGGCTGCCCTGGGCCCAGCCCTCCCCTCAGCTGCCCATCACTGTCTCCCAAGCTTGATCAGTGGATGCGCCAAGCCTTCTGCATGGACCACAGCTGCCAGCCACTGGCTCCTCTCACACCTCCCTCTCCAGTCTCGCCTCCACCCCCCTTCTGAGGGCAGTTTGTCCTGGCCTGGCCCCTCCCACCCCTACCCCATGCTCTCCTTTGACAAAGTCCCCATCCAGCCCCCACCAGGGCCATCCTGTCCAGTCCTGTCTCCATCCAAATCCAATTCATTTCTATATACTAGCATGTATTCTGAAAATTACACAATGTTATAAATCAAAGAAGACTTAAGTATATGTAGAGATATACCATGTTCATGGATTGGAAGACTCAACATAATAATCATGTCAGTTCTTTTCAAACTGATATATAGGTTTAATGTAATTCCAATCAAAATCCCAGCAAGAGATTTTATAAATAAAGATAAGATTACTCTAAAATTTATATGAAAAAGCAAAGGAACTTGAAGAGCTAAAATAGTTTTGAAAATGTAGACTAAGAAAGGATCAGTCTCCCTGATTTCAAGACTCGCTATTAATATACAGATACAAAAACCAAGACTGTGTGGTACTGGCAGAGAGAGACAGACAAAGGGACAGAACCAGCCACCCAGAATAGACCCGCACTGATGCCAGCCTGAGTTTCCACAAACATGTAAAAACAATTCAGTGACGGGAAGACAGCTCTTTCAACAAATGGTGCTGGAACATGAATCGGTCATCCACAGGCAAGAAAACAGAAAAGAAGGCTTTGACCTATGCCTTATACCTTACACAAAAATCAGCTACAGATGGATCACAAACAAAGGTAAAATATAAAACTATAAAAAGTTTAGGAAATAAAACATGAGATAATCTTCACAGTCCAGGACTAGGCAAAGAGTTCTCAGATTTGATACCAAAACCACAATCATAAAAAGAAAAACTGATAAAATGGACTTGAGCAAAATTAAAACTGCTACTTGCAAAAGGCTGTTAACAGGATAAAAAGTCAAGCTGCGGGCAGGATAAAATAGTTGTAAGCCGCATATTTGACAAAGACTAATAAATTTAGAATATACAAAGAACAGTCAAACAACAATAAGAAAATAGTCTCATTAAAAAATGAGCAAAAGACATTTTCCAAAGAGGCTACAGAGATGGCAAACAAGCACGCGAAAAGATGCTCAGCATCACTAGCCACTAGAAGACGCAAATTGAAACCACCATTTGATATCACTAAACACCTGTTGGAATTGTTAAAGTTAAAAATAGTGACATCAGCAAGTGCTGCCGGAACTCAGAGAGACTGGATGACCGTGAAGCGGCGCAGCCACCTGGCAGATATTTTGGCAGTTTCCACGAAAACTAAATGTCCATGAACGCTAAACAGATGACCCAGCAGTTGAACTCCTGGCCACTGTCCCAGAGTCATGGAGACTCATGTTCAGGCAGAAACCTGTGTATGAATATTTATAGCATCTTCATTCATTACAGACAAAACTGGTAGCAACTCAGACTGTCGGTCAATGGATGGATGGTTATAAAAACTAGTCCGTCCACACCATGGAGCGTTTGTCATTGTTTAGTTACAAAGTTGTGTCTGCCTCTTTTGCGGCCGCATGGACTGTAGCCCGCCAGGCTTCTCTGTCTATGGGATTTCCCAAGCAAGAATACTGAGTGGGTTGCCACTTCCTTCTCCAACCATAGACTCCTGCCTAGCAATACAAAGGAACAACCTACTGACACGTGCTATGACCTGCATAAATCTCCAGAGAACTGAGCTCAGTGAAAAAAGTTGAATCCAAATGGTGTCATAATCTAAGATCCCATTCACACAGCATTCTTCAAATGGCAAAAGCACAGAATTTGAGAGCAGATGAGTGGTTGCCAGGAGCTAACCAGGGATGGAGGCAGAAGGGAAATGAGTGTGGCTCTAAAAAGGCACCCTGTGGGTCCTGCTGGTGATGGAACATTCTACACTTGACTGCATCAGTAGCAGAAACCTGGCTGTGGTTCTGCTCTATAGTTTTACACGATGCTACCACTGGGGTCGAACAGAGTCGGACACGACTGAAGCGACTTAGCAGCAGCAGCAGCAGCACCACTGGGCAGAGGCCCCCGGGACCATGCCAGACCTCTGCGCTGTTTCTTACAAATGCTGTGAATCTACAATTACCGCAAAGAGGACTCTTGAGAGGCGCTTGGACTGCAAGGTGAGCAAACCCGTCCATCCTAAAGGAAATCAACCCTGAATACTCACTGGAAGGGCCGATGCTGAAGCTGAAGCTCCAATACTTTGGCCACTTGCTGCGAAGAGCCGACTCATAAGAAAAGACCCGGATGCTGGGCAAGATTGAGGGCACAAGGAGAAGGGGTGACAGAGGTTGCGATGGCTGTGTGGTGTCAGCAACTCAGTGGACATGAATGTGAGCAAACTCCAGGAGACAGTGAAGCACGGGGGACCCTGCCTGCTGCAGTCCAGAGTCGAAGAGTCAGACACAACTTAGCAAATAACCAGCAGCAAAAACAAAGACCTCTTCCCCTCGATCACAAGACGGCCAGGGATGGGGGAAAAAAAAAAAAAAAAAACCTTTGTCTTAAAAAAAATGGAGGGAAGAGGAGCCACGGTTATTACTGCAAACTATTCTGGGATACAGTGGAGTTTTTAAGCACACCAGTTTACACACGCTGTCAGAAACACAATAACAGGATTGGTAGAAGACTGGAGAATAATTTTGTGTCTCTTTCTCAATCTACACTCCCTGGAGCAAACTATTACTTAATTTTTTTTCTTTTTTATAAATCCCATAATTATCTTGAAAACAGAAAAGTCTTATTGCTTTTCTCCTTATTAAAGCATTACTTTATTTAATGCCAATATGCAAAATATCCCAGAATTTCTGTGACTCTCCCTTGGAGATCCTTATGTTTTAATAAACCAAGAACCTCAAAAAAATGAATGAAATAAAAAGATTATAGTCCTAAATGTAAAAGCCAGAATTATGAAACTACTGGAAGAAACCAAGGAGAAAATCTTTTGAGAGCTTGGAATAGGTAGTTTTGTTAGGATCGAAAACGCATGAATCAAAAAGGAAATCAGATGAAAATTAGACTTAATCAGAAATAAAACTTTAGTTTTCAGAAAGACACACAGCATCTGAAAAGCCTTGGAATCTTGGGAGGAGAAGTCTTCACTTATGAACGAGAGGACTGGGGCCTGGGGGCTCCTGGATGGCTGCCTAGGTGGGGACTGGTGGCCAGGAGGACCAACAAGGTGATTGGAGGGTGGGAATTTCAACCCCACCCTCTCCCCAGCTTGCCGGACAGGGAAAGGGATGGGAAGGCTGGAGCTGAATTCACCATCAGGAGCCAGTGATTTGATCAATCATGCTCAGACCTCCACAGAAACCCAACAAGACTGGGTTCAGAGACCTTCCAGGTTGGTGAGCATTTGGAGATGCTGTGAGGGTGGTGGTCTGGAGGGGGCATGGACGCCCCCACCCCTTTCACACCCCCCACCCCTTCCCCACATCTCTCCCTGTGCTTCTCTTCCATCCGGCTGTTCCCAAGTTGTACCCTTTTATAACAAACTCATAATCTAGCAAGGAGGCTGCTTTCCAGAGTTCTGAGAGTTGCTCTAGCAGATCATGGAACCCAAGGAGGGGGCTCGAGGGAACCTCTAATCTCTACCCATGGGGCAGCCTAGACTCTCAAGTGGGGCCTTAAGTGAGGCCAGTCCTGTATGGAGCCCTTAACCTGCGGGGTCCATCCCATCTCCAGGCAGACAGCGTGAGAACTGAAATGCCACAGGACACCCGGCCTTTATCTGAGGATTGTTGGGGTGGGGAGCCCACACATCTGGTGTCAGACGCGAAGTTGAATGTTGCAGGAGAGGAAAAACAGAGGCTTTTTTTAAAAAAACATGGATACAACTCAAATTCACATCTGTAGATGAGTGGGTAAACAATCCTGAAGTCACACACCAGAACACGAGTTAGCAATAAAAAAAGAATTAATCTGCTTACACTCACAACATGAACGAACATCAGAATTATTATGCTGAGCAGAAGCAGCCAGACGCTAGAGGACAAACTGTGTGATCCCATCAGCATGAAACTCAGCTATAATCACAGAAAGGTGACGAGGTTCGCCTGGGGCTGAAGGCAAGGGACCCCTCCAGGGCCAGGAGTCCTTCTGTGTCTTATCCTGGTGGTGATCACAGCGGTAAACGTCCATTAGGACACACCTTCTCACCACGAGAATAAAGAAAGTGAAGCTGGTCAGTCGTGGCCGGCTCGTTGCGACCCCATGGACTGTGGCCTACCAGGCTTCTCCATCCACGGTGTTCTCCAGGCAAGAATCCTGGAGTGGGTTGCCATTTCCTTCTTCACTGGATCTTCCCACCCCAAGGATCAAACCCTGGTCTCCCGCATTACAGGCAGACGCTTTACCCTCTGAGCCACCAGGGAAACCCAGCACTAAAACGGATGCATGTTATTCTACAGAAACTACTCCTCAATTAATCTTTCAAAACTGATAGGGAGTCTAAGTCCTACCACATGTAGCTTTCTTAATAATTCTGAGTCCTCTTGCCCACCTTCCTCTTGTCACACCCTGTTAGACCCTCACTGATTCCACAGCTGAGGAAGAGCCTGTCCCAGACACAGAAGTTCCATCAGTCTCCTCGCCGCCAGCTTGTGCGTTATTAGCAACATCTTCAATCCAGTTTCTTCTCGGAACACTTTACAGCCCCCTTTTGAGGGGGTTGAATTCTTCAGACCCGGATGCAGTGAGAAGAAAAGCCGCCGGCCTGGCAAGTGTAAATCCAGACGCCTGGGCTGCAGGGTGAACCACAACTAAGGGTCCCTCTGCTCTGCCCTGAGGGCCCCGACCAGCGGAGAAGAGGTGAGTGCCACCGACAGAGACCGGGGAGGGGCCATCTGGATCCTCACGGCTATAATATAACTAGCTTTCTTATTTTAAACAGAAATAATCCCACAGCAACACTTAAAGTCACACTCTAAGCTATCCCACCCGTATCCACATGTAAGCTAATCTAACACTAAGCTTGTGTTAGTTGCTCAGTCGTGTCCGATGCTTTGCGACCCCACGGACTGTAACCCGCCAGGCTTCTCTGTCCATGGAATTCTCCAGGCAAGAGTGCTGGAGTGGATTGCCATTCCCATCTCCAGAAGAAGTTCCCAATCCTGGGACAGACCCTTGGTTCTGGCATTGTAGGCAGATTCTTTACCATTTGAGCTACAGGGATGGTTCACTAAGCTGATCCCACCTGTATCTAAGCTAATCTAACACTTCCCACCCACAGCCCATCCTGCAGACCTCAGCCTTGGAGGCGGAAGGGGGAGACTCAGGAGGCAGCAGGTGGGAAGAGGTGAGAACGGGGCCGAGCCCTGTGGCGGGAGGAAGCTCGATGCTCTCACGTGTCATCACAGTAAACAGAAGGCGGTTTTGTCCTGAGACTTTCGCAGTGTGCGTCGAGATGCTGAGGATGCTCCCGAGTGTCGCCAGGTGGCCTGGCGCTGAACATCAGAGTCCACCCAGTAAGCAGCTTGCACTTCTGCTCAGGACGCCCACTTTCCCAAGCACTTTCACAAGCGTTGTCTTGTGTATCCGTCTTCCCACTTAATGTTCACAGCAGCTCTGGGAGAAGCCAGGGAAATGAGTGTCATCTGTATTCATGGACGAGCCCCCGCCCCGGGCTAGGAAGGCGCCAGGTTAGGCAGGAGGGCGCCCTGCATCCGCAGAGTGGCAGGGTTTGCTCACCCTCCTCTCAGGGCCCTGCTGTGCTCCAGGAGGTGTATGCGCACACCCCACAGTCACATCAGCACGACCCCTCACGTGTGGCAGGTACAGTCTGGGTTTCTCCATCGGAACCCTTCAGTCCCCCAACTCCTGACTCCTCCCTGCATCACCTCTGATTCCCCGGCTTCTTGCATCACCAGCAGGAAGTAGCTCCAGAGGCTTCACCCTCAATTTCATCCCTTCTGAACCCCACATGTAGGGACAGCAGAGAGGACTGGGCGGAAGAGGCACAGGTCTGCCTCCTTGAAAGGTGCTTCCTTTGTGTGCCCAACTTTCAATTCCAACAGTGCCCCATTCATGCAGCTAAAGGGCATGTCAATTTGGGGGCAGAATTGAGAACCCTGTAGGGAAGACGCACATTTAGCAGAAAGACCTTTTTCTAAAACCCCACAACTCACCCTATTCTCATCACAGAGGCCTTTTGCCCCAAAACAGCCCAAACACCAATGCCTGATCCATCCTTGAAGCCCCAGTGACCTGAAGAGGCTTAGAGAGAGACCGCTGAAAAACAGCTGCTTTGGCTTCACGGAAAGGCCTTTGCTACGGCTGTTTGACAAGGGCACGCTCCAACTGGGCCCCACAGCTTGTCGATTTCCTCCATGTCCAAGAAAACACAGCAGAAAGACCCTTGGGAGACGCCATGCCCTCAAACCGCCTGCGTGGTTGACTCCCAGGGACCTTGGCTGTCGACACTGACAAAGCCAGAGGGCCTCCCTGGTGAGGGAGCTGTGTCTTCTGCTGGCAGCAAGCACCTGGCAGGTAGAGGAGCGAGTCCTCCGGGCGACAGACACGGGAGCCGCGTCGCGCCCCCTCAGCTCCAATGCAGAGCTGATCCATCATCTCCAACCCTGCAGACCCAGAAAGGAGTGCCCCTGCTCCCCTCCCACTGCGGGTACAGCTTAACTTCCTCACTTTTTTCTAAAGTCACATTTGGAACTAGGGAAGGGAGGATGGGTCATTCGTTCTGTATTTGTGCCCCTTCCCGGCTGTAGAAAACTATCCCTGAGGACAAAGTTGTTCAAACAGAATTCCAACCAACAGCGTGGACCACAGCCCTCCGGCCAGGCTCAGAGGGAAGGGCAGTGAGACACGGGCAAGGAGGCCAGGGCTCCCTGAACCCAGAGCTGGAGCCGGGCCAGTCCCAGCCGACCACTTGGAGGATGTGCCCACGCCATCCATCCTCCCAGCCAACCACGCTGAGCGCAGGGCCTCCACCGCCGCACCTGCAGCCAGGACAGGTTCAATCCTGTTTGGAAACAGAACAAATCAAGGGGAGACGCAGGTCTTCAGGGAAGGTCCCCTGGGGGGGAAACGGCACCCACTCCAGATTCTTGCCTGGAGAATCCCATGGACAGAGGAGCCTGGGGCGCTATGGTCTGGGGCGGGGGGAGGGGTCGCACAGAGTTGGACACGACTGAGCGTCTGAGCACATGGACCCCACCATTCAGGGCAGACGCCCACACCTGTGTGACTACTGTGGGAAACAGGGCCTTTGTAGCTGCGATTAGACTTTGGGATAAGACCATCCTGGACTTAGGGTGGCCCTAAACCCAGTGACTGGTGTGCTGGTAAAGGAAAGCAGGGTGATCTCAGACACAGACACAAAGGGAGAAGGCCATGCAGAGACAGAGGCAGACTGGAGCGACGCGTCCACACGCCGAGGTCTGGCAATGGCTGCTGGAGCCTCCAGAAGCCAGGGGAGGGGCGTGGAGGGGATCTCTCCAGAAGGAACTGACCTGCAGCTGCCTTGATTTCAGACTTCTGGCCTCCAGAACTGGGGGAGAATACATTCTTATTGTCGGAAGCCCCCATACATGGCAACTTGCTACAGTAGCCCTGGGGAGCTAATCCTGGGTTCAAATGTGGCCCATGTTAAAAAATGAGTTCCCCCTTCCAGAAGGGGCTGTGCAGAAGCTTCTGCAAACAGAGCACACAGCATTGGCCTCTGGGCAGGGCCAGCAGATGCCACGGTGGGCTTGCTCTTTGACCAGAGCCTCCGCCTCTAGAAAGGCTAGGAAATGTAGCTCATGACGCCACGTGAACAGGATGTCACCACACCGTGGGTGGCAGCGACGAAGGGGGCACAAGGCCCCTCCCAGTCTGGTACTCAGGACCCGTTCCCAGCTCCCCCCAGAACCTCTCTCAGGCAGAGCCTCTGCAGGTCAGTGACTCCAGACACGCTGGGTGGAGCAGGTCTGCTCCTAGGGGACGAGACCCACCCCACCCCACATCCCACCCTGCCCAGGACAGTCTGGCCAACGCCCGCAAATCTGTCGTCCTGCCCAGTTTCATGTCTGTCCCAGCATTTCTTATCTTTAAGGAAGTATGACGAGGGGTTGCCCCAAGGTAGGGCTTCCCAGGTGGCAGAGTGGTAAAGAACACACCTGTCCAGGCAGGAGACAGAGAGACGTGAGTTCGATCCCTGGGTTGGGAAGATCCTCTGGAGGAGGGCATGGCAACCCACTCCAGATTCTTGCCTAGAGAACCCCATGGACAGATGAACCTGGCGGGCTACCGTCCATGGGGTCACTAAGAGCCAGACCTGACAGGGGCTTAGCACACACACAGGCCCCAGGGTAAGTCCGGGTGGGCCTGCAGAACCCCCTCTCCTCCCGCTTCTCCCACCTGTCAGTTTGGAGACTCGGGCGTGATCAGAGCTGGTTGCCCAACACAAGGCTCCATCAAAAGGTGCCAGCAACAGCTTGTCCTCTGTCCTGGCCCTGCCCTCCTGGCAAAAACACTCAAATCCTCTCCATTTAGAAGACCTTCCTCTAAACTTGCGAGAGCAACTAAAGCAGCATGGTCAGCAGAAAGGAGAGCATTCAGTGCTTACTCTCCATCAACAGTAAACACAGCTTTGAGAAAGATCTGAGGCCGTTTGCTGAAAAAACTAAATTGGGCACCACATTTTAAAAACTTTGTTTTTTCAGAAAACTGCAATAGACAGTCAACCACCCAGGAAGGCCACGTTCCTGAAGGCACAATCCATCTCTGAAACACAAGGTAACTTCTGGCAAAGTCAGCACAAGGCGGGGAATGCTCCAGGCGGGGGACGGGGGTAGCTGGGCTGAGAAGCCTCATGTGGAGAGTG
>SJXQ01006385.1:255900-288180 GCA_006408695.1 Aepyceros melampus
GGCAGCACCCGCCTCCCCACCGAGGCCCTCCTGGCAGGAGCTCTGTCATCCGAGGAACCCGAACCTTGCCCAGCATAACCGACCCCCAGAGAGGAAACATTCAACAAGCTCCCCTCACGCCTCCTCCGAGATACCCCAGTTCCACTGCGAGGCTCACCACCCACCTGGCTCCCCCAAGGCCCAGGCTGGACTGAACCCACTAGCATTTCCATCAGCACCTCCCAGGGCTGGGAGCCTCGGGGTGGTGGCCAGCCAGGCCCCACAAGGTGCAGGGCTCCAGACAGGCTGAAGGCCAGGCCCAAGACCGTGGTCCGGCCTTGGGGTCTAGGATGCCCACCTCTGGCTCTCAGTCCTCCTGAGCCCCGGCCTCCGGGGCCTCATGACCCCGTCCCGGGTGGGCAAGGAGCCCCTCAGCCTTCGGCGTCTCTTCTTCCAGAACTGTGGTGCGTTTCTTTGCTGGGCTCAGGACCCAGCCATGCCTGGGCTGCCAGGAATCAAAAAGCTTCCAGACCTGCCTCTGGGCTCCATCCCAGGGCAGGGGTAGGGGCTCTAAATTACCAACCAGATCAAGGAAGAGTGAGGCTGTTGTCAGCTGTATCACGAACACAAAGACGGCAATAGACACTCATTCACACACTCAAGGACACACACTCACATGCTCGCAGGCACACACACAGCGGCACTCACAGGCCCAGGGAAGGCAGACAGGCCCAGTCCTGCACATGGCGGGGCTGCGGGCGGGGCCTGGGCGGGGCGAGGCGGGGACCCACCAGATGCTGTCCAATCAGTCCAGACACAAAGTTTCTGGTGCAGGAACAGACAAGGGGAGCGGCCCAGAGAGATCGGCCCAGCTGGAGGAAGCGCTCGCGTTGGGTCTGCCGGTCTGGAAGGCGGGGAGCGCGTGCTGGAACTGTCCATCCAGAAAACAGACCTGCAGGCCGCCCATGCCTGAGCAGCGCCCACAGGCAGAACCTTGTGTGAGGACGTCTTGAAGAAGGGCTGAGCTCTGGGCTCACGGTGAGGGTCCAAGCCAGTGGCCGGCCTGCTTCTTGACCTTTGTTAGACCTGGTGACCGCGCTGGGCCAGCAAGGCTAAAAAGCTGATAAAAGGAGCAAAGCCCCCAGCTGCCCTAGCCCTTGCTGCTCCCAAGTCGTTATGAGATTAAAATGCTGTGGCCAGGCGGGGGATCAGGCGCTGGCTTCGCTGCCAGGAGTGGGGTCAACAGCTCGGAGCTTCCCGATGCAACTCAGCCATGAGGGCACAGAGCCTCGGAACTGACCCAGTGGCTCTCCCCAGCGACTCTCCTGAGGAGCCGGGGATGCAGACGGACGCGTGGACGTGCCGGAACACGCAACAACCGGACGTGAAAGGAGATGCTGGGAGGAAAAATGGCAGATCTGTGAGGAAAGAAGCCATGTGACCATTAAAGATGACAGCAGCTAAGAACTGATCAATCTGTGAACATGCCCACGTGAGATGACGGAGAGAGAAAATTGCAGAACGAATCTGCTTCCTCCCCCCGCCCCCCAGGTACAAGCAGCACAGTCCTGCCTGTTGCAGGCTGTGGGGAGGCTCTGATGAGCAGGGGGCCACACAGAGCCCAACCCCTGCCGGGGCTGCTCCCTGGGGAGCTCCTTCTACCACTCGGCCAGTCGCCCCATCCACCCGTGAGGCCTGCTGCTGCTGGTGGTTCAACCGAGGAGGGTCCTGACAGCCGGGGATCCTGTAGTGTGCCCCCCAGACTGAGCCAGCTATGACGGTGAAAGGGAGCGTGACTGGTCGCTACCGAGGGCCAGGCTGGTCCTGACAAAGTGGGCGCCAGGCCTCCCCACTCTGCAGGTCATTGCTTCCTCCCCCCGCCCCCCAGGTACAAGCAGCACAGTCCTGCCTGTTGCAGGCTGTGGGGAGGCTCTGATGAGCAGGGGGCCACACAGAGCCCAACCCCTGCCGGGGCTGCTCCCTGGGGAGCTCCTTCTACCACTCGGCCAGTCACCCCATCCACCCGTGAGGCCTGCTGCTGCTGGTGGTTCAACCGAGGAGGGTCCTGACAGCCGGGGATCCTGTAGTGTGCCCCCCAGACTGAGCCAGCTATGACGGTGAAAGGGAGCGTGACTGGTCGCTACCGAGGGCCAGGCTGGTCCTGACAAAGTGGGCGCCAGGCCTCCCCACTCTGCAGGTCACACTCTGGAAACATCCTCTCCTGTAATCAGATGCTGCGATGGCAGTGAGAGGGCTTGGCTCCCCAGCAGTGGGGAAGGAGGGGCCGAGAGAGGGAGAGGCAGAGAGTCCCCAAGTCTGCCCACAAGGTGGGTGGGGGGTGGGGGCCAGGCCTGGGCTGGGGTGCCCTCTCAAGGGTTAGCCTTTGGAGTTCCTGGGGGACAGAGAGATGCTGTCCACTCTGCACATGTCTGAAATGGCAGAGTGGAAACCAGACGCCCTGTCCCAGTTGGGGGTGTAGCCCCGGGTCAGGCTCGCGGGTCAGTCCTTGGGTCCTCTCTGGGGTGGGTCAGTAGCAGGCCTTTCCCCTAGAACTTGAGACCAGAGTTCGCAACCCCTGCATTGCACTCAGTGTCACCAAGAGTCAGGGGCTCACTCTAGTCTGAACGGATGGTCATTCACCTCATGCCCACTGGGGAGAGGAGCGCCCCATCCAGGCTGTCGAGGGGACATGCACTCAGCAAGGGAGGGCAAGTCTCTAGTGGGACGACCGCTGTTTCCCCTGCTCCCCAGAAGGGAAGCGGGGTGAGGGAGAGAAGCAGAGGGACAGACACCCTGCTGAGTGGGAGAAAACGTCTGCAAACGATGCGACCGGAAGCGGGTTAACATCCAAGATGTACAAACAGAGCATACAACTCAATGTCAAAAAGCCCTGATTTTAAAATGGACAGAAGCCCTGAACAGACGTGTTTCCAAAGGCGACCTACAGACGGCCAACAGGCGCATGCAAAGACGTTCAACATCGCTAACCAGGAAATGCAAGCCCAAACCACAATGAGATCCAACCTCACATCTTCAGGATGGCTGTCCTCAGAAAGACCACAGATAACGAGCATTGTCGAGGATGTGGGGGAGGGAACCGCTGTGCACTGCTGGCAGGAGTGCAAACTGGCGCAGCCAGCGTGGACAACAGCTCGGCAGTGTCTCCAAAAGTAAAAACAGAACCACCATATGGCCCAGAAATCCCACTCCTGGGCACATATCCAGAAGGAAAAAGACAAACACTGACTCAAAAGGCTATCCAGCAGCAGCATTTACAGTTGTCAAGATGCGGAAGAAAGTGTCCACGGACAGAGGGATGAGGATGTGCACGTATACAATGGAATACTACTCAGCCATTAAAAAGAGTGAAACTTTGCCATTTGCAACAGCGTGGATGGACTTGGAGGGCTCTGTGCCAAGCGAAACAAGTCAGACAGAGAAAGCCAAGTACTGTATGATATCACTCCCACGTGGAATTCTACAAATAAAACAAAAAGGAGAGAGACTCATAGATACAGAGAAGAAACTGCTGGTTAGCAGCAGGGAGAAGAAAGTGGGGAGATGAGTAAGACGAGGGTGTGGGATTGAGAGCTACAATCTCCTGTGTAAAATAAATAAGCTACAAAGACATGTTGTACAACATAGGGAACACAGCCAATACTTTACAATAACTATAAGTGGGATGTACTCTTTAAAAATTATGAATCACTATGTTTTTGTACACCTGTAACTTATAATAGGGAAACAGTGGCTGACTTTATTTGGGGGGGCTCCAAAATCACTGCAAATGGTGATTGCAGCCATGAAATTAAAAGACAGTTACTCCTTGGAAGGAAAGTTATAACCAACTTAGCATATTAAAAAGCAGAGACATTACTTTGTCAACAAAGGTCCTGCTAGTCAAGGCTATGTTTTTCCAGTGGTCATGTATGGATGTGAGAGTTGGATTGTGAAGAAAGCTGAGTGCCAAAGAATTGACACTTTTGAACTGTGGTGATGGAGAAGACTCTTGAGAGTTCCTTAGACTGCAAGGAGATCCAACCAGTCCATCCTAAAGGAAGTCAGTCCTAAATATCCATCGGAAGGACTGATGCTGAAGCTGAAACTCCAATACTTTGGCCACCTGATGCAAAGAGCTGACTTATTTGAAAAGACTCTGATGCTGGGAAAGATTGAGGGCAGGAGGACAAGGGGACGACAGAGAATGAGATGGTTGGATGGCATCACCAACTCGATGAACATGAGTTTGAGTAAATTCCAGGAGTTGGTGAAGGACAGGGAGGCCTGGCGTGCTGCAGTCCATGGGGTCACAAAGAGTCTGAAACAACTGTGCGACTGAACTGAACTTATATGATATTATACATCAACTGTGCGTGCATTCAAAGTCACTTCAGTTGTGTCTGACTCTGCAACCCTGCGGACTGTAGCCCGCCAGGCTGCTTGTCCATGGGATTCTCCAGGCAAGGAGACTGGAGTGGGTTGCCATGCCCTGCTCCGGGGGATCTCCCCGGCCCAGGGACTGAACCCAGGTCTCTCAGGGCTCCTGCAGTGGCAGGCAGGGTCCTCACCACCGGCACCACATCAGCCTGTGTGCTACGTAGTCTCAGTCAAGTCCAACTCTGTGCGACCCCCGGGACTGCAGCCCACCAGGCTCCTCTGTCCACGGATTCTCCAGGCAAGGAGACTGGAGTGGGTTGGAAAGATCCCCAACCCAGGGATCGAACCCACGCCTTGTGTCTCCTGCACTGGCAAGTGGGTTCTTTACCACTAGTGCCACCTGGGACGTCCATATCAACTAGACCTCAATAAAAATAAAAAATAAAGCACCAAGGGCAAGGAGGGGGTGAGTCCTCAGGGTTGTGCAGGGTTCAGAGAGCATGAGGTCACTGGGGCTCAGGCCCTGTGCGGAGCCCGCAGACACGGCCCCACCCTTCTCTGTCTGCTGAGGACCGTGTCCGCTGGGATGCTTCGCTCAGACAGGGTGAGAAGGGAGCGGATTTGCTCACACGAGATTCACACTCAGGAAGGAATGCTCTTTCTGCAGGATCAGCAGACGTCTTAGCACATGACACTCTCCCTCCTTACACTCTCACCTCGACGGCTGGTGAGCAGACTTGCTCTGAAACTAAGTACCCTCAGCTCTGTGCATGCACGGGCTCCCCATCCTCCTCAAGATTGAGTGACTGTAAGTCTCCCGCATCCGTTTCATCACCTCTACCCACTGCTGGCTGCTTCTCAGCATCTCTGCACTGTACTGCAGATGCAGTCTTGATGGAAGAGGGAGTGTTCACAACCTGATTTTTATTTCTGCAAAGATCCCCACACCTCAGTGCTGACAATTAAAGATGCTGTCATCATGGTTCTCCCTACACCTTCCTTCCGGCTGCCCACATCGCCGGTTAGAGTCCTGCGCTTCTGGATGTAAAATACTGAGTCTGTAACGGATGCCGTTCCCTTATTCTGAAAAAGGAATATCATTTTTCCTTCTTTACTGTCTTCTAGATGCACGACAGTCAGCAGGACAGCGGAGATGGGTTTAAAACCATGAGGAGAATGGCAGATATATTTCAAGGGTTCGAATGTAAAGAACAATGGCTGTCCCTCCCCATGCATCACGCTGGCAAGCCTTCAGAGCTGACTGCTGGCAGGACTGTAAATTGAGGCAACCACACCCCAGGCCAGCTGAGCAACAGGAATGCAACTCTTAACACGCACGGCCCTGCACTCAGACACTCCTTCCCCGGGAATTTGTCCCGAGCAGATCATTAGACAACTGCTTAAAATATATATTCAAATCACACGAAACACCCTAAACACCCATGATTATGCAGTTCATTACAGAGAGGATGACAGATTGATTCAATGGAAACCAAGGCAGCCAGGAATGAGAATCATATATACCAACATTCAGCATGTAGGCCAGTGGTGCTGCCCAGCAAAGACAGGAGAGGGCCCTTACGCAACAAGCGTAAGCATAATTCAATTTTGTTTCCACTAAAGCGTGTGTGTGTGCACGCATGTGTAGGCGTGTTTGCCTATTTGCTTAGAAGAGATGTGAGTAGCGGCTCTTCTGGAAAGAGAAGTGTGAGAGTGGCCTTCTGCATTCCTTACTGACCTTCACCCTTAAATACATGAAGATGTATTATTATTTTTAGGATCAGGAAAAAAAAAGTTTTCATTTGGAAAAATATGCAAAGCTAACTTCCTCACGTTTATGAACCCAGGCCACACATGGGAGATGACACCACATTTGCCGACTGCTGTAATGGTCAACTTGGCAAGACCACCGTGCTCAGTTGTTAGGTCAAATGCCAACCCAGGTCACCATGAAGCTGTTTTTAGGATGAGATTAACATTTAGGTCATCAAGTAAAGCAGGCCAACTCCATTGTGTGGCAGGCCTCCTCATCCAATCATTTGAAGACCTTACGCATAAGACTGAGGTCCCCGAGGAAGAGGGAATTCTGCCCCAAGACGGCCCTGCAAAGCCGCCCCCTCCCTGGGCCCCCAGCCTGCCGGCCAGCCCTGTAGACTTCAGTCATGCCAACCTCCAGAGACGCGTGAGCCAGTTCATTAAAATAACTCTCTTTCTTTCCTGGTCTCTCCCCTCTCTATACATAAATACACATCCTATTGATTCTGTTTCTCTGGAGTACCTAAACTCATTTTTATATTTTTAATAAACTTTGATTTTTAGAGCAATTTTAGGTTCACAGCAAAGTTGAAAGGAAGCTGACGATTTCTCTTGCTTCTACACATGCATACCTTCCTCCACTATCAAAATCCCCACCAGAATCACACATTTGCTACAACTGATGAACCTGTGTTAACACATCAGCATCACCCAATGTCCATAGTTTTACACCAGGGCTCACAAACATTGCATTGACTCTGCAGGTGGCTTTTGGTAGTGCTGACATTTTAACAATATTAGTTCTTCCGATCTATGAACACAGGACACCTTCCCATTCATTTGTCCTTCTTCAGTTCCTTTTATCCATGTCTTCTGGTAAGTTTTCAGAGTAAAGGTATTTCACTTCCTTGGATAAATTTATTTATAAGCATTCTATTATTTTTGATGCTATTAAAATGAAATTGACTACTTTTTCAGAAAATTCACTGTTATTGTATAGAAACACTACTGATTTCTATATTAATTTGTGTCCTACAACTTTACTAAATTCTTTGATTAGATATAACTGGTTTTTGTGTTTTTTTGGTTGAGGCTTTTGAATTTTTTGTATATTCAATCACATCATCTGCAAATATAGAGAATCTCTTACTTTCCATTTCTGATACCTTTCATTTCTTTTTCTTGCCTGATTGCTGTGGCTAGGACTTCCCGTATTATGCTGAATAGGAGTGGTGAGAATAGGCACCCTCATCTTGTTCCTGATCTTAGAGGAAAAGCTTTCAACCTTTCACCACTGAGGATGACATTAGCTAAAGGCTACAATACATATGGCCTAATACATATGGCCTTTATTACGTTGAGCTATGTGTGAATCCCCAACCTCTGTTGACTAAATCACTAAATCATTGGCTGGTGTGCTGGCTGTGGCAAGTAGGGAGGGAAGGATGTGATGGGTAGGGAGACACAGGGCACTTCAGTTCAGTTCAGTCGCTCAGTCATGTCTGACTCTCTGCAACCCCATGAACTGCAGCACGCCAGGCCTCCCTGTCTATCACCAACTCCTAGAGTTTACCCAAACTCATGTCCATTGAGTCGGTGATGCCATCCAACCATTTTATCCTCTGTTATCCCCTTCTCCTCCCACCTTCAATCTTTCCCAGCATCAGGGTCTTTTCAAATGAGTCAGCTCTTTTCATCAGGTAGCAGGAGTATTGGAGTTTCAGCTTCAGCATCAGTCCTTCCTGGAAGGACACTATAACCTGGCAAATGGGCGTGCGTTCAGAGGCGGGGTGGCCAGCAGAAGCATTTCGGAATGTGAAGGGTCCTTTCTTATAAAAACATTAAGACCACATGTTTACAGGCTGGGTCCAGGGTCCACCCAGCAATTCTCCTTGACAAGGCCTCTGACTGCAGAAGCTTCCCTCGTCTGTTTTTATTGGATTCCAGATTTGTTCTCCTGAGTCCACTCCTCGGGGTCTACTACCACCCCCCAGCCATTTAAGGAAAGAGCGTTAAGGCCTCAAGTTGGCACTGCACCTGCACGCCACGCACCTCAGCAGAAACCGCCTCTCAGCCCCTCCAGCCAGCAGGCAGGGCTGGCCTGAGCATTGCCTCCTCGGCAGGTAATAAAGGTTATGGCAGCAAATTCTAGAACCAAAGGTCAACTCACTCCATGACAAGTTTTTTAAAAGCTCCCGTTTAAAGACACATTTGCTTTCAGCACAGCAAAGCTGGTCAGCCAACTGCCTGATGGCCACTGTCCCTGTGATGGCCTGTTCCAGCCATTACCCAGGTCTGCAGGGAAGAGCTGATGTTTCCGCAGGAAAAGCACAGGCCTGGGTCAGGAGTCCAGTGACTGAGGAAGAGCAAGAAAAGCTCCCAGGACTGAGAGCGGAGTGGACGCCGTGTGTCCCCTCTGCCCAGAGTCCCCACAGGCACGGCCATGAGTCCTCGGGGTTTGGAGGGAGAGCAGGGTTCAGGGACCGGGCTCCAACCTGCCTCGAGGAGCACACTTTGGTGACACACTTCTCAGTGACAGCTCTGCTTCTGCCAAGTGTTTCCAAAGCCATGAACCGATCGCCTGCTGAACGCACACCTACAGGGGGAAACAATCTGACTCTCGCTACGGGGAGGACGGTGCGATCAGCACTGCAGCCTCCCAGAATGCAAGAGGCAGGCAGAGAAGTTAAGCCCCAGTTGGCGGGGCCTGATGGACAGGGACACAGGTGGGCAAGCCTGGCCGACCCCCCAGACACACCGGGCTGTGTCCTCACCCCCCAGGATGACCGTCAGACCTTACGGTGTTCAGTGCCGACAGACGTGTGCGTTGACACTCCAGCAGCTGCACAAATGTCCCCTGGCGAGCACACCTGGAGGACGATCAGGGGTGAGGAGTCACTGTTTGATGGGCAGAGTCTCTGGGAAGATGAGAGAGGCCCGTGGACAGGTGAGGGAGCTGACTGAAAACACGGTGAGTGTGCTTAATGCCGCTGAACCGGACACTTAAAAGTGATTACAGTGTTAACTATCATTTATGTGTCTTTCACAAGAAAAATTTAATTTAACTAAAAAATCATAAGATGACTTACTCTGATTCCTAGATTCCAGGAATCTCTGATTCCTAGACTCCTGACTCCTAGATTCCTAGTGACGTGAGATCAACTCCAGACCAGAAGTGTCCTTAAAATGCCAGCAGGTATGATGTCAACTGGGGAGCCGGAAGTGCCTGGACCCCCAGGATTTCTCAGGAAGAACAGACACATCGACGTGTGAAACACAGGACAAACCACACAGCTTGGGATTTTCCCTTGGATCTAAAGGAGGAGAGAGTAAACGACTGCATCCCCATAAAATCTAAGAGATTGACTGATCCCGATGACACAAACACGGCTGAAGGGCACACACCTACAACCCAAGCTGTAACTCACCCAGAGTACAGATTCCACGGTGCTCGCAAAACCCAAAGACCCACCGTGACGCATTTTGTTGAATGTAATGATTACTGAAAATTCGACGTCTTTGTGTCTGACATCTTCAGCTCACATGTTTCCTCTCTTCAGGGATCTCTTCTCTATGACACCAGCTAGGAGAAAAGGCGAGACATATTATAGTACCCATCAGACAAATGTGTAACTGTGCGATAGGCTGGAGCTAGGGCAGGTCAGCTCTGTGTGACAGAAAATACCCTGAGACAGCACCGCGGTCCATAAAAGGGAGCATCTCAGTGAAAAATACGACAGGCCAACTGGAAAACAAGACCAGTGATTTACCTGAGATTTGAACTAAGAGGATTAAAGAAAAAGAAAATCATGTGGCAGAAATGAAAAGATCACAGTTTGTGTGTATATATATACACACACGGACACAACTGAGCAACTGAACTGAACTGATAGACACACACATACCTGCTAGTCCCTTCAGTCTTCCCCGACTCTCTGCAACCCCATGGACTGTAACTCACCAGGCTCCTCTGTCCCTGGGATTCTCCAGGCAAGAACACTGGACTGGGTTGCCGTGCCCTCCTCCGGGGCACCTTCCTGACCCAGGGATTGCGCCCCTGTGTCTCTTACGTCTCCTGCTTGGCAGGTGGGTTCTTTACCACTAGAGCCACCTGGAACGCCCCAGATATATCTACATATACACGGACGCCGTGCACACGGGCAAGACTACCCGAGCCCATGGAGAAGGAGTCTGTCTACACTCCAGGGAGAGTGCGCTCAGGAGGAACCAGCTCCAAGCACCTGGACCTCAGGCCTCCAGCCTCCAGAGCCATGAGGACTAGATCTCCATTGTCTGAGCCGCTCCGTCTTGGTCCTCTAACAGCCCAAGCGGACTGACGCAGGGGCCAGTGGTGTTACCTCTGCCCTTTGTAAGGTCACCGGGTTCTTAAGCGTATCTGAGCCAACGCCTTGAAATTCCCATCTCCAACCATCCTCTGCAGGAAGGAGAAAAGCAGTCTTCACTTCTCACCTCAGGACGGTGAATCAGGCTCTGCGGAATTTCACCGTTCCCCGTGCCTGGGGAGGGTGACGCCTCCGACTCGCAGCCTCCTCTGGGACTCTGCACAAGCGCTGGGCCGGCCTGTCCCCAGGACACTGCCCAGTCCTCTCCGCTGCAAGGGGCCTCCCTGCAGACGGGATGCCAGAACCCAGGACAGCGCCATCTGTCCCAGCAGCCCGGTCGTGCATCTTAGGGACACGCCGGGCGGAGGCCGATCGCTGGCTACAGTCCAGGTCATCCGATGAGTCGCACTGTCCCCAACAAGCCAGCAGGGCCCTCGTCCAGTGATCGGTGCTGCTTTAGGCTCAATGCTTTCCTCATAAACTCAGCTGATGGCCTTCCTGTTATTGCTTTTCAGAGGGAAGATTTAGAGCAGCAGAAAATACTATGAAAAAGGATATTAGGCTTAGATTGACCATAATACAATGATCAGAGATCCGAGCTCCCCAGTCTACGCTGTACCATTAACTACACAGCTTCCACATGCCACCCAGCGGGCTGCAAAGCAAGTGTTGGCTGGAGATTTCAATCTCAGTGAGCTATTTAAACTCAGTGTTTTGCATAAATAGATTACACAAAATCTGTTTATTGTGATTTCCACATATATGGAATGGGGAAACGTCACAGAGGATTTCTCCTTCTCGAGGAGCCTCGAACAACAGAGAAGTAAATTCCACTCATCTAAAGTCAGCACAGGTGGGGCACGTCGAGAGGAAGGCGACAAACTAGAATTTCACATCATGAAGGCTAGGACTCTGGAGGGTCCCTGGGACAGCAAAGAGGTCAATCCAGTCAATCCTAAAGGAAATCAACCCTGAATATTCATTGGGAGGACTGATGCTGAAGCTCTCATACTTAGGCCACCTGATGCGAAGAGCTGGCTCATTGGAAAAGACCCGGATGCTGGGGAAGATTGAGGGCAGGAGAAGGGGGTGACAGGGGACAAATGGCTGGATGGCATCACCGACTCAATGGACATAAGTTTGAGCAAACTCCGGGAGACAGTGGGGGACAGGGAGGCCTGGCGTGCTGCCGTCCCCGGGGCTGCAAAGAGTCGGACGCGGCTTAGGGACTGGACAACAGCGAAGGCTTGGACGCCGCCCTCGGCGCTTCTGACTCCACACCAGGGCCCTGTCTTCCTTTCACTCTGGGTGCGCTTCTGACTCCACACCAGGGCCTCTGTCTTCCTCTCAGTCCGGGTGCGCTTCTGACTCCACACCAGGGCCCCTGTCTTCCTTCCAGTCCGGGTGCGCTTCTGACTCCACACCAGGGCCCCTGTCTTCCTTTCAGTCTGCCACAGAAACCTCTTGGATTGCAATGTATTATCCTACCCAGCAATGCCTCTGATGCCTCTCCGAGCACCAGAGACCACTTCATCCAAAGAGGGAGACGCCACCAGTGTGGATGCCTCAAACCCAGGGGCGGAGCAGGAGGAGCCAGGCTGTGAAGCCGCCCACCGTCCACCTGCACAGCCAGGCGCAGTGAAGACACCTGTCTGGGTGTCAGGACACCGCTGTGGCCTCCGGAGGGCAGCCCCGTGGCCGGGACCTCAGGCACCTCGCAGGCCAGCTGGTGCCGGGGGCGTCTCTCATTTCCTGTTGTATCTGTGGGTGCGTTTACCAGGCACTTGCAGGCTCCCTACCGACCAGCAGGGCAAATGCATCGGCTTCCTGTGGCCACTAAAACAGAATATCACAAGCTAGTGGCTTAACGCAACACAAGTGTACTCTTCTACAGTTCTGGAGTCCTAAACCCAAGCCCCTGGCAGGACTGGTACTTTCCAGAGGCTTCATGGAAACTCGTGGCATTGCCTTTCCAGTCCCCCGGGATGCCTGCCTCCTTGGCTCCGGCCCTTGCCCACACCTCTGTGACCTCTGCTCCCATTCAGACTCTGCCCACCTGCCCCCTCCTATAGGGACCCTTGTGAGGACAGTGGTCCCACCCAGATAATGCAGGGTAACCTCCCCATCTTGAGTCTTACCTGCAAAGTGCCCTTTGCCCTGGAAGGTCTCATATTCACAGGTTTGAGGGATCAAGATGAGGACTTCTTTAGGGACCATTATCGCATCTACTATAGGGAACTCTGGTTTTCTCTGTAATTCTCCAATACAGGATAGTTCACGAATGTTCTTATATGTTTCTACTACTACTGCTAAGTCGCTTCAGTCGTGTCCGACTCTGTGCGACCCCAGAGACGGCAGCCCACCAGGCGCCCCCGTCCCTGGAATTCTCCAGGCAAGAACACTGGAGTGGGCTGCCATTTCCTTCTCCAATGCATGAAAGTGAAGTCACTCAGTCGGGTCCGACTCTTAGCGACCCCATGGACTGCGGCCTACCAGGCTCCTCCGTCCATGGGATTTTCCAGCCAAGAGTACTGGAGTGGGGTGCCATTGCCTTCTTATATGTTTATTAAATCATAAACTTGTATTCTAAGTATATCATCTGTGAGCTGAGAAGCCTGGCTTGGGGGCAGGGGGTAGAAAAGGGACAGACTATGGAAAATGACCTCCACCAAGGCCAAACTCGGTCCTGCATGACCCAGGCAGGTCACGTGGAAGTTCACAGAAAGGAGGGGCCAGCTCCCAGCCCAGTATGCTCGCCTGGAGATCACGTGACATGCATCATTGTGACGCTGTGAACCCCAGAACCTCCAGCTCTCAGAAAACTCAACCTCATTCTGAAGCCACAGACCTTCTGCCCTTCTCGGGCCTGAGATCATCGGACCCATTTTCCTAACAACCACCTGTCGTCTCTCTGTCCGGGGGCTTCTCTGAAGTTCAAGCAGCACTTCTCTACCTGACGTCTCATCTCTGTAACCTCCCAGCTCTTTCTTGGGATACACCTGGCTCACAGGAGAGTCCCCCACTGTGGGGATCGCAGAGGACAACAGGCCAGCTTACAGGGGATGTATTTATGGTAGCCTCTGGAGGGATGACGGAGAAGGCAATGGCACCCCACTCCAGTACTCTTGCCTGGAAAACCCCTGGACGGAGGAGCCTGGAAGGCTGCAGTCCATGGGGTCGCTGAGGGTCAGACACGACTGAGCGACTTCACTTTCACTTTTCACTTTCATGCATTGGAGAAGGAAATGGCAACCCACTCCAGTGTTCTTGCCTGGAGAATCCCAGGGACGGGGGAGCCTGGTGGGCTGCCGTCTATGGGGTCGCACAGAGTCGGACACGACTGAAGTGACTTAGCAGCAGCTGGAGGGATGATGTAGAGGCCTTGGGAGATTTGCATCCGATGCTGAGGCTTCAAATGAGATCCTCAAGCAGACTCTGGGGAGAGTCTAGAGCACCCTTCCAGCTCACTGGGGAGTAACTCAGGGGGCTGGTGTATTACAAGGGTTCTGTTGGCTGCAGAGGCAGAGAATCCAATTCAAACTGGCTAGAGCAAGAGAAAACATACAGGCTCACACTGCATAGTCCAGGCGTGAGTGGCTTCAGGCACGGTGGGATCCAGGAGCTCGGACGACGTCGTGAGGAATTCCTGAATCCCTCCTCGGGCCTGTCTTCAGTGGGGCTGTCGGGGCCGACCTGACTTGCAGGACCCGAGAGCGGCGCCTCCGTGAGCTCTGTGCCCCGGGGCCCCACTGGCTTCTCCCTCGTCCCAGCTCTGGCTTGTGTCTCCGATTTTAGGCGGGCTGTCCCCTCATGACGACAGGATGGCTGCAGCCCAGTTCCCAAGCCTCGCCAGAAAAGCAGAGCCCATCCCCCAGTGGCATTTTTCTCATCCACCATTTGGAACGTGAGTTCAAAAAACGGGTGAGGAGCTTCCTTGATGGTCCAGTAGATAAGAATCCGGCTGCTAATGCAGGAGACACAGGTTTGATCGCTGCTCCGGGAGGATCCCACAGGCCTTGGAGCAACTAAGTGCGTGCATCACAAGTACTGAAGCCACACGCCCTAAAGACTGCGCTCCCCAACAAGAGAAGCCACCAGTGGGAAGCCCACGCGCTGAAAAGGAGAGTAATCCCTGCTTGTTGCAACTAGAGAAAGCCCATGCCCAGCACGAAGACCCAGTGTGGCCAAAACTTAATGAATTTTAAAGAGCAACACAAGGAGCCCCTGGAAAACCAGCTTCAGAGGGACGCTCTGCCTACAGTTCCAGCTTGGACTGTATGGTCTCTGAAATCTGATACTTGATGAAAATCATAAATTGCTCCTAACTGTGCGTCCCTACCAGGCTCCATCTGCCTCTGACTTTTCCCAAAATGAGCTCCTTCTTTGTCTCACCAGCATATTAATCAGGAAAATGATGTGGGTCTCAGCAGCTCTCAGACCCAGCGTGATTACCACTTCCGGGTCGGCAGCGATGTCAGCTCAGATAGCTCCCACCTGGAGCGAAGGCCGAAGAACACCCCTCCAATCTGCTCCTCAGTGATGGTGACCAGTCCGGGAGGGGACAGAGCCACCCAGCCAGGCCTACCTTGTCAGATAAAAATGAGATCAAAGTGAAATTTAGAACCAGACAAATTCTCAAATCATTTCTTTAATGTAGCAGAGAAGATCTCTAAAAATCTTTATCTGAGCAAGGCCCTGGTTCTCCTGGGAAGAAAGTGATGAATGAGGCTTCTCTCCAGAAGTTCAGTTCCACCCAGGAAAGTCCCTGGCTTGTGGTTGACAGTGAAAGTGAAGTCGTGCCCAACCCTTTGGGACCCCATGGACTGTAGCCTACCAGGCTCCTCTGTCCATGGGATTTTCCAGGCAAGAATACTGGAGTGGGTTGCTATTTCCTTCTCCAGAGGATCTTCCAGACCCAGGGATCGAACTCGGGCCTCCTGCATTGCCGGCAGACAATTGACCATCTGAGCCACCAGGGAAGCTGTGGTTAGGGTTAGGATTTTGACTCCATGATCGTGTGAAAGTGACGTGCGTACAGTAGAAACTGCAGAGTTCAGGTTTTGAATTTGAATCTTTTCTGAAGCTGGAAAGACAGGGTCCAGTCCTCTCTCCTGGTCAGCACCGTGATCTCAGGGTGGAAAACCAGCACATTTCCAGCCATCCAGGACCCAGTCAGCCTCTGTGCTGTTCCCCTTAGTGCAGGACCCAGCAAGTTACACAGGAGGGTCAGCACTTTATCCCAGGCTTTGTCTCGTCCACCCGTAGGTGAACGTCAGTGCTCTGAGCACAAGTGATGGAGGCTAGGCTGAGCTGCGACGTTTGGAAGGAAAGAGGTCGTAAACCTATTTCACCTTACGATGGTTTATAAGAAAGTGGGGTTCCATCGCAGGCGGAGGAAGACCTGTATATCCTGACTATTGCATCCGCAGAGCAGGAAAGAGGGCCCTCAGGGACGACCATGTGAGACCAAGAAAGGGGTCCACGAGTATCTGCACACCCACGTCCTGGGCTGGCCTCCGGTCCTATTGGTGAAGCTCCGCCCTGGGGCCCCCAGGTCACACCCCTGCAAGGACACGCTCCACGTTCTCTGCTTGTGCCAATAGACGGCAGTGTGATGGGGTCGCTGGAGCCCAGGGCTGAGCCCTCCAGCATCTTTGCATGAGGTGGATCTCCCATTTATATGACTTTTGGTCTAAGAGAGGTCCAAATCTGAGACATCCAGGGCAGCTAAGCTTCAACAGCAAATCATCAGTCTTTCTGGCCTGAAGAACCAGCATAGTGAGTTTGGGGCAAGCACACCCACTGGAGAGTTTGTGGGAAATCCTGGAGAGGACACAGCCAGGACAGGAGAAGGTCCTCTGTGTATGAACTCAGCCCACGTCTCTGCTGACCCCTGAACGGCACAGACTCAGGGCGGGCTAAAGTGGCCCTGCTGAGACTACAAGAGCTGCGCCTGGCTGTGAGCCTCCACACTGCAAGAGGCAGGATCTGAAGTTTCAGTCAGCCACATACACTGCCTGCTTAACAAAGAAAATAAGTACTCTCTGGAGACACAGAAAAAAATACTAACAAAGTACAGGATAGAAGCCAAAAATAGAAGATATATGAAGAAACAGGAAAACAAACCAATCTTAAATATGCATGCACCTAATAGAATTTCAAACTCCATGCAGCAAAAAAAATGATAGAATTAAAAGAATAGACAATTCTAAAAGGACTGGTAAAGGTTTTAAATTTCCTTCCTTCATACATAAACATAAATTAAAAATGAGTAAAGCTATATAGATTCACTCTTTACTGCAACCAGAAACTGCATAATACACATTCTTTGTCAGCCCACCTAGAATCTCCACCAGGACACACTACAACATTCAATAGAATAAGACCTATTAAATGTAAAGCGGTCAAAGTACATTCTCTGACCAGAGTGGAATTAAATTAGAAATTAATAAGAAGATATTTCAAAAAACTGTTAATGTGGGAAAATTCTTCTCATAGAAGAAAACATAAGGGAAATTCAGAAAATATTCATAGCAAATAACAATGATAATACAACTCTTGATTTTTGAAATATGCTGAGATTTATAACTTCAAATGTCTATGGTAGAAAAAAAAAGTTGAAAAATTAATGAATAAGTATATAACCCAAGAACCTAGTAAAAGTAGAGCAAAGCAAACTTAAACAGAAGGAAGGAAATAATAAAATCAGTGAAATGGAAAAAAACAAGACCAATAAAATTTATAAACCCGTAGCTGTACTGGTTTAAAAAAAGAAAGAGGACAAATTATCAATTTCAGGAATGAAGTATGGAGTATTGCTGTAGAACCTACAGATTTTAACAGGAAAAATAAAGGAGTATTTGAATAAGTTTTTGCCAGCAAATTTGGTGACTCAGATGAAATGAACAAATTTGTGAAAAATGTGTTACCAAATCTGACACAGATGAAGCATAAAATCTGAATAGCCTTGTGTATGTTAAAGAAGAAAATAACAGCACTCATACTAATTCTTTTAGAAAGTAAGAGTGGGGAACATTTTCCAATCCATTATATGAGGCCAGCATAATTCTAATACAATAACCTAAAAGTAAAATACAATAAAAGAAAATCACAGAAAAAAATAAGTCACAACACATGCATAGCTCCTTAACAAAATATTAGCATATATAAAGAAGATAATATCTTATGACCATGTGAGAATTACCCCAAGAAGGCATGGTTGGTTTAGAAAAGCAATAAGTTGCATTATTAACAAAATAAAAGAAAATCACATGATTATTACAATAGACATGAAAAAAAGCGTTTGATCATTTAACAAAATGCAACAATCATTCACGATTTTTAGAATGTCAACAAACTAGGTCTAGAAAGGAACATGTCCAATCTGCTAAAGGGATCACAAAAAAGACCAACAAAAGCAACAAAAACAAATAGTTATACCACCAAATGTTAAAAGACTGAATACTTCTCCCCTAATGTAGGGAATAACGCAATGACCTCTGCTCTGCTCTCAGCACGCACACTTGGTTATCATACTAGAAGTCCTAGCCACTGTGATCAGACAAGAAAAAGCAAATAAAACCATAGGGATTAGAAAAAAGAAGTAAAGCTATCTATTTGCATATAATCTCACCACTTACAGAGACCATCCTCAGGAATTCATAAAATTATTGGAACTAAAAGATGAATTAGCAAGACCCCAGAACACGTTTAAAATACAACAGGCTGTGATTTTATATCCTACAACAGTTTCCTCATAGCTCAGTTGGTAAAGACTCTGCCTACAATGCAGGAGACCCAGGTTAGATTCCTGAGTTGGGAAGATCCCCTGGAGAAAGAAATGGCAATCCACTCCAGGATTCTTGCCTGGAGAATCCCATGGACAGAGGAGCCTGGCGGGCTACACTCCATGGGGTCACAAGAGTCGGACACGACTTAGCGACTAAACCACCACCACCATCAGCAACAATGGGAAAATTAAATTTTAAAATTATTTTTGCAATAATATTAAAAAAAATACTTAGCAACAAATTCACTAAGTGTATGCAATACCTTCTCACTTAAAATGTCACTGAGAGACGTAAAAGTGAAGTCGCTCAGTTGTGTCCGACTCACTCACTCAGTTGTATCTGTGACCCAGAATTCCCCAGGCAAGAATCCTGGAGTGTGGAGCCCTTCCCTTCTCCAGGAGATCTTCCCAACCCAGGGATCAAACCCAGGTCTCCTGCATTGCAGGCAGATTCTTTACCAGCTGAGCCACCAGGGAAGCCTTGGTGGGCTTTAAGTAATAAAGACATTAAGTAAGATCTAAATAAGTGAAGAGATGACCCATGTTCATGACTTTGAAGACTCAATATTGTTAAGAATGTCAATCACACCCCAAATTCCTCTATAAACTTAACATAATCCCAATCAAAAGCACAGCTGGCTTATATGTGGAAATTTACAAGCTGATTCTAAAATCTGTATGGAAATGCCAAAACAATTTTCAAATGCTGAAACAATTTTAGAAAAAGAAAATAATGTTGGCAGGCTTGCTACCTGACTTCAATACTTACTACAAAGCTCCAGTAATCAAGGCCGCGTGACAGTGGCATAAAATATCAACAAACACATCAGTGAAACAAAATAGAGAGAGAAAACTGGGCTCCACAAAGGTGCAGAAGAGACCATACATGAAAAGGAAAGTCTTTATACCAAACCATCTCAGAAGAGCCAGACATTCACATGATAATAAATTTCTCGACCCTTACCACATGCTGTAACAAAAATTAATTCAAAACATATCACAAGCCTAAATGTAAAAGCTTAAAGACTATAGCTGTTTGAAAAAAAACATAGAATACCTTTGCAACTCAGGGGTCTGTCAAGCCAACCCGCCATCAGGCACAGCACCACCCTCTTCTGAAATTTCCTGTATCCAGGCTTCAAACAAAGCTCCATCATGAGGATTCTGAGTGCCCCCACAATCCTGCCCGGCTTCAGCCCCAGTGACCTGGAATGGACACAGGGATCGATAGCACTTTCATTCTGAGTCTAGGAAGATAATTCCTAATAACTCTATTGATCCTGCTCAAAATGGTTTCATTTTAGGGCAGCACTCACTGAACAGAAGGATGATGTCCAAAACTTCCAGGATGCTTGCTGACACTAATGTCATCTTTAAAAGAAATTGATGCCACAGAAAGCCTGCTGAGGAGCTGCTGCGCCTTTAGGCATCTGGGAGCAAGGACCAGAGAAGGGCTCAGCACAGAATCCCTGAGCGGTGAGTCGTTCCTGCTCAACCTGGCCAGCGTGTGCCCACTCCTGGCTGGCCCCCGACTGGTGCACACACACCCCCAACCCTCCCCCAGGGAGGAGGGTCCTCTCCAAAGCCCAAGGCTTGTCCATCAGCCCTGGTCCCAGTGACTCCCACCCAGGACATCTGGGGAGGAAACGGGCCGCGATGTGGCAGCTGGGAGTGAGGACTGTGCAAAGCGAAGGGTCTTCCACACCAAAAGGGCCAAGACGGGGCCACTGGTCCCCACGGCAGGCGGCGCCGCACTCACCACCAGGAAGAGACAACACTCTCACTTAGCGTGCTCAGTTATGTGAGCCCACAAGTCCCCTTCTGTGCCCAGGGCTCTTCCGGCAGTTACAGTCCTGAGTCGCTGTGCTGTACATGGCTATATCTAGAAGTCTCGGAAATGGAAAGGCGCTGACCTTAGCGGGGCGGTGGGGGTGGGGGAGAAGAGGAAGAAGGGCCTAGAAAGCTGGGTTTAATCTGGCCAACTCGGAGCGTCCACATGTGTGTTGCTGCAGTGGCTTCCATGCTCAGCCAGGCCCCTGTCTCCACCACCACCTGGCCTGTGGATGCCTGCCTGACCGCCGAGCCTCCTGTCGTCCAGGCTCCAGAATGAGCTCAGGACATTTCTGCCTCTGTCCGTGAGCCTGGGCACCACCTCAGCCCAGAGCTTTCTCATGCCCCCAGCTCCACTTGCGGAGGAAAGTGTGGGTTCCCTGCCCTGGTCACCCCAGACCGGGCGTCCAGGAGCCACCGTGCTGGGCCCGAGCAGGCGGGCTCAGGCCTGCGCTGTGCCGTGAGCAAGAACAAGCGCCCCACCCACACCTGGAGCCCCTGTGAGCACGGCCAAGGGCACGGCTACATGGCGGGCTCTACCAAAACTCCCCTGTCCCTTCAGGGTCCGCAGATGGGCCAGAGGAGCCCTGTCCTCTCCTCCCAGCGCTGACCAGTGCTCCCCGCCTCGGCCCTGGCCTCACGCTGCCGACCGTCCCAGCTGACAGAAGGCAGGGTTGGACCTGGCCTGTCCTTCTCGCTCCAGCGCTGCTGTCGGGCAGGCGGCCCCAGGACTCGGACCCAGACCCTGGAGGCGACACTGGCCTTGGAGGCCTGGCCTTCAGAGAGCTGCCAAGTTCCCTCTGTGTAGTCATCACTGCAAATCCAGCCAAGCCCCCTGCTGGCAGTGCTGCAAGAACCATGGGGACAGGCTGGGAAGGTGGCCAGAGTCAGCGTGGCTGAGCCCAGCTGGGACAGAGGGCCCGGGCGAGCACACAGCCCGCCACCCAGGGTGGAGAGGGCAGAGGGGCAGGGTGCACGCACGCCCCACCCCGGGGGGTGAAGCAGGCAGGGTGTGCAGCCTCCCACCCCAGAAAGGGAGGGGACGGGCAGGGGGTACAGTCCCCCACCCTGGGCGGAACGGGTGGGGCGGGCAGGGGGCACAGCCCTGCCAGGTGGCCTCCATCTGCTCTGGCCCTGCTGGGATGCACCTGCGGCTGATGGAGTCCGACAGCGCATCCACGGGGATGGTCACTGGCTTTTAAGGGCTTTTAATCCAGCCTCCCTGTCTTCCCAGGGCTTCATGCGTTAATTTACCAAGCTGTCCTTGCGTCGAGTTGCATCCCTTTCTAATGAGGTGAAACTGAGAGAGTCTCTGAATGTAAATTAGATGGTCTTTCAAGGCAGCCGAGTTCTCCCCCTGCCTGGAGCCCACCCCCACTTGGTAGCCACACTCGCCCCTCCCCTGGGTGTCCCTGCACCAGCTCCACTGGGGGGCTGGGGGAGGATTTCTAAAGCAACACTTAGTCACATTCCCCGCTGTTTGAAACCCTTGCATGTGGCTATCTGTTACACGTGGCTTTCTGCTTCCATATGCCCTTCCCTGGTGGCTCAGACAGTAAAGAATCTGTCTGCAAAGCAGGAGCCCCAGGTTCAGTCCCTGAGTTGGGAAGATCCCCTGGAGAAGGGAATATCAACCCATTCCAGCATTCCTGCCTGGAGGATTCCAGGGACAGAGGAGCCTGGTGGGCTACAGTCCATGGGGTCACACAGAGTCAGACACAGCTGAGCAACTAACACTTTCTTTGGGCTTCCCAGGTGGGAAGTGGTTAAGAACCTGCCTGCCAGTGCAGGAAATGTAAGAGACTGGGTTCAATGCCTGGGTCAGTACGATCCCCTGGAGGAGGGAATGGCTTCCACACCAGTGTTCTTGCCTGGAGAATCCCATGGAGAGAGTAGCCTGGCCAGCTACAGTCCACGGGGCTGCAAAGAGTTGGACATGACTGAGCGACGAAGCAGCAGCGGCAGCAAGGGCATCCCTGCCACCCACTCCCAAGGCCTGCGACCCCGGAGGATGCGTCTGCTGTGTGCGCTTCAATCATGAAACATGGGAGGGACACAGAGATGCTGTGCCCAAGAAGACGAGCACACATCCTAAACCCGGAGCCGGGGACTGACATCTCACTTAGAAAAAGGATCTTTGCAGATACAAATAATTAAGGGCCTCAAGATGAGATCATCCTGGACTTATGGTGGCACGAAACTCAATGACAAGTGCACTTAATAAGAGACAGAGACACAGAGGGAGAAAACCACGTGAAGGTGGAGAGAGAGCCCGCAGTGATGCGCCTGCCAGGGATTTCCCTGCTGGTCCAGCGGCTAAGGTCCCGCTCACAGTGTGGGGGCTGGGCTCCGAGCCCTGCTCCGGGAAGACCCCACGTGCTGCAGAGCAGCTCAGCCCGGGAGCCACAGCTGCTGAAGCCTGTGTGCCCCAGGCCCATGTCTGCAACAAGAGCAGCCCCTGCAATGAGAAGCCCCCGCTCGCCACAAGGAGAGCAAGCCTGTGCAACAACAGAGACCCAGCACAGCCAGAATCAGCGAATCAGTAAAGATGCGCCTACGAGCCAGGCATCAGTGAGGACCACTGGGGCCCCCAGATGCCGGAGAGCCACGAGGATCCTCCCACGGGGATCCCCGCAGCGCGCACAGCATGAGGTGCTGACACCTTGATTTCAGATTTCCAGCCTCCGGAATCGTCAGAGAACACATTTCTGTTGCTTCAAGCCACCCAGAGTGTCGTAATCAGTTACAGCAGCCCCAGGAAACAGAGCCGGGGGGTAGGGCTCCCAGATCTCATTTCTGGGAAAATGCTCCAGAGAAACGTCTTTAATGATTATCCGAGTAACGATTCCCTCTGGGAATCTGGAAGGTCCTATACACACTAATTTTGTTATTGATGAGAAGGTGGAGTTTTGAGGCTCAGTGACTGACCTCTGTCTTCAGGAGCTGCCCGAGTTACAAACAAGGAGCTATTGAATTGAAAGTCTGGGGATTTAGAGAAAAGAGGGGAAAAAAAGCCATGTTTGGTAAAATCCTTTTCCTATTAACTCCAGTGAAAGTACAGAAGACCTTGAGGGCTCAGAAGACAGAAAGTCTTGGTTGGCTAAACAGCAGGGCCCTGCTTATCCAGGAGGAATGGCAGGAGGTGTGTCTTTGAGATGTTTCTCACCTACACATCACCTGGAGAGCAAGTGAAAACGTGAAGCTTCCTTCCAAAAGAGCAAGGAAGTGCAGGGGGTCTTTTTCTCTCTGTGCAAAAAGAAAGATGTTCTTGTTTCCAGGAAAGAGGAGATGGCCACGGCACACAAAATCCACGTGTGTGTCCCCTGCCGTAACAGGTGAGGCCAGTGGGCTCAGAGTAACATCACAGCCGATCCCGACATGGCAAAGCCAGGGGTCAGCTTCGTCCATCGAGGCTCCAGGGGCACCCAGAGGTGTCAGACTTCACTTTGGAGAAACCATTCCCAGGAGCCCAAACTTGCAACTGGCAGGTGTGTCTACAAAGACCTCCTTTACAGGAACGAGAAACAGACCGCAAAGGAGTGAATGTGTGCTCCCAAAGGCTCAGGTCTACTAACATCTCTTCACAAAACTCAAGTTTTGTTGATTTTGAGTGATCTAAAAATAACCCTACTTCCCCCATGAAGACAGGCATCTTTCAAATGATACTCCAAATTATCTATAAAGTAATTGCAAAGAAACAGACGAGCCCCAACCACTCTCAAGCTTGGTTTCTGAGTAAGAATTCAAAGGAAAAGTAATTAAAATCAATATGATTCTTGGGGGTTAGTAATGGCCCCACTTTCTGCGGTTCAGAGGGAGAATGTTTCTGGGCCTTTTGGTTGAAAGGCACTGACATCATGCAAAGCCAGCAGCCTCTTCTAAGAATATGAAAGGATCCCTCCCCAGCCTGTTCACAGGCAGGGCCTCCTTTCATCTGGGCAAAGTCAGTTCTCATCAAAAGGATTCCTGCTCCCATGGGTCCGGGGTGATTATGCCATATTGGCAGCACTCACTCATCATATTACACAGTTTCAAAAAACTATCGATTCCAACCACATTTGCATTTAAAAGTTCAAGACACCCTTGCAGACCCTGCCGTGGAGATTCTTCTTCCTGGAACTCTGATTTCTTGAGCTCAATGCTTTCTCCAGAGGTTTTGTATGTGGTGGGGGTGTTTTCCTTTGCTCTACAGGATGGGGAAGGCTTCCTTTTTGCCAAAAACAAAAGATAAGCTCTTTGGTATTACCAAGCTCTTGAAAAAAAGTCAAGTTTTTTTGTGAAAACCCAAAGTGGTTCCCAAAAGCCTACTTTGGAAAAAAAAAAAGTCACATATGAGATGTAATTCTAGTCAGAGTGACCAATATTTCACTAAATGGGTCAAACTTACACATTCAAGTACATACAGTTTCCTAAAAACACCTATTTTTATTTCATTATTGGGAAAAAACCTCTTTACCAGTTGCTTTCAAGAAAGTATAACAAATTATTTTGAACCAGGGGGAAATCTTCAAATCTGGAGGATGAACTGGCAGTTGGGGGCAGTCTGGTGACGGGGTGTAATGAGCCAGGAGCGTGGGCGAAAGGCAGGACACGCAGGCGGCCCACGTCAACGTGGCCGCCCCAGCAGGCTGCGACCAAAAGGGCCCCTGGGGTCCCAGCTTCGGGGGGAGAAGGGGTCTCGACACTGAACCTCCACCGGGATAGATGGGCAAGGTCCCCTCCCGCGGAGCCCTGGGGGGACACTCAGCCTTTGCTGTGTCCCCCACGAGGGAGGAGGGCCTCCCGGAGACCCCAGAGGGGCCATTTCCGGCACGGCGCAGCGCTCCTGCCTGGCTCAGCTGACGGCACAGGCGGGGCCAGGGTGCAGTTTCTGGAGGGATAGCTTTGTGTCCAGCTTCCTGGGTGGCACTAGTGGTAAAGAGCCCGCCTGCCAACGCAGGACAGGCCTGAGAGACCTGGGTTCAGTCCCTGGGTCAGGAAGATCCCTGGAGAGGGTGATGGCACCCACTCCAGTGTTCCTGCCTGGGAAATCCCATGGGCAGAGGAGCCTGGTGGGCTACAGTCCAGGGAATCACAGAGCTGGATGTGACTGAAGCAACTTAGCATGCATGCACACACACAGCACGTGAATTTCTCCCCAACAAACAAAACAGCTCGTTTTAAGCAGGCAGCCGTCGTCCTAAAACACAAGAGTCACGCATCTTAGCTCAGGTTCCCCGGGAGCCGAGCTTGGGGCAGAGGTCTGAGTGCAGCAGTAGACGGGACAGGACTGCAGGGAGCACTGGTGGGGAGGAGGGACAGGGACAGGGAACTGGGAACAGGAGGCCCCGTACAAGCAGCTGAAGGAGGAGAAAGCCTCAGCGCGGTTCACAGCTGTTCGGCCCGGCCGGCATTCAAGCCAGCCTAGGCAGCAACAGCCGTGCGGCCTTGGTCGTCCACTCAGCACCCTGCCAGCACTCACAGAGCCTTCCTGCCTGTGGTTCCCGCGGCTCTGAGCTCTGGGGCGGGCTGGAGTAGGGTGGGTGGAGGTCTTGATCCCCACAGGGGACATGTGCTCGCCAGGAGACAGTCAGGACTCAGGGTCGCTGGCTGATGCCTGGGCGCTTCGGGCTCCTTATGCTCAGGTGAGAACAGGAGGCCCGGGTCTCGCAGGGGTGACTGGTCCCGATCCCTGAAAACAAGTCTTCGTCACATAGCAGAGACATGAAGGAAGACACGCGGAGCCCAGGGGACCGTCCTGGGCGCCCTCGGAACTCCCTGGAACAGCTGCTGTGGTGCCCAGATAAACACAGCACCTGTACCCTGAGGAGGGCCTGGCGACCAAGCTCAGGCCCCAGGACTGAGGCCCGGCCATGCACCGCACGGACGCCCTGGACCGCAGGTGCTGCCTGCGGGGCTGAGTCTAGAAAGGAAAACCCGACTGGGTTGTCAGAACGTGCATATTTTGTTAGGAGAAACAGTGTCAAGCGACTGCTTCTGGAAATAAACCACGTCGATTCGGCGTTTCCTAAGCACTTCCGGGGCCAGGCTCACGGGGGTGGGAGCAGGGTGATGCTGGGAACGTGTGGTAGGAGAAACCTGCACCTCTGATTACAGCTTCGCCTCCACAAGCTCCCTCCACACCAACCCGAACACTCTAAGGGGTTGGCCCCACTCTCCCCACTCTTGAGAGGAAAAGACAAGACTCAGAGGTTAAGGAACAGCCCTTCATAAGTCAGATAAAGACAATACTGTACGTTATCATTTACATGTGAAACCCAAGAAAGCTAAGCTCATAGAAACACAGAGAAACATGGTTACCAGGGCTGGAGGGGGCCGGGGAGGAATGCAAGGTCAAGGGCACAGACTTCCAGTTACAAGACAGACGAGCGCCGGGGATCCGACGGACCGCACGGCGACTACAGGTACTGACTGTCATGCGCCTGGGGCTTCCCCACCGGCTCAGCTGGCAAAGAGCTGGCCTGCCAGTGCAGGAGATGCAAGAGACTCGGGTTCACCCCCCTGAGTAGCAAAGGTCCCCAGAGAAGGAAATGGCAACCCACTCCAGTATTCTTGCCTGGAAATTTCATAGGCAGAGCCTGGTGGGCTAAAGTACATGGGGTCACAAAGAGATGGACACGACTGAAGCGACTTAGCGCGCACACATGCGTAGCTGAAAGTAGCTAGGAGCTAAGCCTATCAGTCGCGTCTAACTCCTTGCAACCCTATGGATCGTAGCCCGCCAGGCTCCTCTCTCCTTGGGGATTCTCCAGGCAAGAACACCGGAGGAGGCTGCCACGCTGGCCCCCAGGGGACCTTCCTGACGCAGGGATGGAAGCCCTGTCTCTTACTGGCACTCTCCGATGGAAGCCCTGTCTGTCTCCTGCCTTGGCACACAGGCTCTTTACCACCAGTGCCACCTGCTGGGGCAGTCGCCTGAATGTTCTCACCACATACACACACACAGTCTGTACTCATGTGCCAGGATGGGGGTGTCAGCTACAGCCATGGCGGCTTCAATTTTGCAGGATGTAAGCATATCAGATGAACACATCGTACACCTTAAACTCACACAACATCAGAAGTCAACTGTACCCCAACAAAGCTGGGGAAAAAATGACCCAGCCCATTCGGACAGGCGACATTAGCAGTTTTCCATGAACAAGTCTGAGCTCAAGATGAAGATTCAGTCACCAAGCCTCCCAGACCAAAACAATCAGAGTAACTGCATTAAAAATATCCAACACCGGCCATTGTTTAAAGCAAGCCCCCTTGACATCAGGATGCGAAGTTCTCCAGGGGTAATCCCTAGAGCCGTGCAGCTGGGGATCCAAGCCTGTGAGCACTCACACACTTGTCACTCAGCTGGAAGGACGTGGGAACACTGTGGATTTGGGGGGATTTGGGGAAAGCACTTATATTTTCAAGCATCTCTCTGGGAAACCATCAAAACTCCATATGTCACAGAAATAAACGTGATTTAATGTTGTCGAGAAGTACTCTCAGCCTTTCTCCAGGAAGCCCCTGAGGGCCCCGGGAGAGAACGGGGGAGGGAGAGGTTCCTCTTCGGCGTCACACCAGGGTCTGGAGCCAACTGACTCCACGGGCAGTTCCAGGACAGGGGACTGCCTGCATCACCAGCCACACCACCAGCAAGCTCTCCAGAAATACTGTTCCGAAAACAGCTAGCAGTTCGGAATTTAACAGCCTTACACGGCATTCCCTCGTCGGTTTCATGCACATTCATCAGACTTTTCCCTGAGTTCGAGACAATAGAATCCTGAAAAGCATCTTTATTTTGGATATTTCGTCACAGTCATTTAATGTTAAATTAAAGTTCAAAACCCTGCGCTATTCACAGGTTTGCTTCCGCCGTAATGCTGAGGCGGCTGCTAAGTCACTTCAGTCATGCCTGACTCTGTGCGACCCCAAGGACTGCAGCCCACCAGGCTCCTCTTCCACTGGATTCTCTAGGCAAGAATACTGGAGTGGGTTGCCATGCCCTCTTCCAGGGGATCTTCCCGACCCAGGGATCAAAACTGAGTCTCCTGCACGGCAGGCAGATTCTTGACCGCTGAGCCACCAGAGAAGCCCCTCACCTTAATAACATCCCCTATTTTCAGCTGCCGTCTGCTTACCATGAGAACAGGAGCAGCAAAAATACCGACTCCTGCAGGAGCCTGACTCCACACCTTTCCATTTTAGGCTTCAACATAGAAAGTAATCAATTTAATAAATAATAGTTAAAGCCAATGACAAATTTGCTATTAAAATCACACCAACTCTACTCTGAAGCAGGAAGAAGAAAATTAAACATCAGTTCGAAGACAAAGTGCACACAGGCCTTTCAAGAGCCGCACCAACACCTTTACACAGCTCTGCAGACTCCCTTCCTTCACGCCACTCGCTCCTGGACGGCATGAAGATGCCAGGGCGGACGCTTCCGCGTCCAGATGCTGATGTACAGGGAACTGTGATGACACACGGCCCTCGCGGTGACCCCAGTAAAAATAGGAATTGCTGTTAAGATCGTAATAAATACCTCGGAATATAATGGGCTCCTCTGGCGGCTCAGTGGTAAAGAATCTGCCTGCCGTGCAGGAGACACAGGTTAGATCCCTGGGTCGGGAAGATCCCCTGGAGGAGGGCATGGCAACCCACTCCAGTATTCTTGCCTGGAGAATCCCGTGGACAGAGGAGCCTGGTGGGCTGTGGTCCATGGGGTCACACAGAGTCAGACACGACTGACGTGACTAAATGGCAGCAGCAGAGTTCCCGTAAGAAAGGACGACACTGAGGCTCAGTGTCGGGCAGGAGAGGGCAGAGAGGGCAGGAGTCTGTCCAGTCACACAGAGAGCAACCCGACGCCACTCCCCCGTCCAGGGTGCGCGGTGCAGGCTGGGCTGACAGCCTAACTAGGAGCCCCTCCTGCATCCTCTCTGTGCTCGCTGCAGCGGGGGCACCGGCCACCCCATGCCCTGCCCAGGGGTCCACCAAGGCCCTCGGTCTCCTCAGTCCCCCTGCAGGGAGGACCGCTTCCCCTTTCCCCAGCCCCGAGTCCTCTCAAACTACAGCATCCCGGCCTCCCTCTATTGGCCAATTCGTTTTATCACCGACCTGTGACCTGATAAGGTAAGTCATTAACCTATCTGGCCTGATTCTCCCACCCCGTGAGGTCCCGGGACAGTGCCGTCAGCCACCCCTGCGTCCCTGCATCCGACCCCCAGCCAGGCCCAGGTGGTTAACAGGGAGAGAAGGCGAGACACAGCAGGGCAGCAGAGACCCACAAATCTATGGCCTCATCGTCCCGCTACGGGAAGGAAGGGGCTGGAAATGGATAACAAAGTGCTCCCCAAACAGTAACCATGACAACCAGCGGCACGAGGGGGCTTTTACACCTTCTCCGAGTTTTATGAGGCACATAGCACGGCTCTTTTACGGACCCTGGCATTAATTACACTCACATAGGATGGAGTACTCTAAAACCACGAGACTCATTCACCCGTGGGGCTCCACTCAATTCATACGCATTCCCCGGAAACATCTAAAGAAGTAATTAGAAAGCTTCCCACTTGTGTTCCTTTATCATTTAACAGTTGATAAGACATCATATTAAGGTCAAAACATCAGTTTAAACACAGAAAGGAGCAGAAAGAGGAGGGGTGTCATCGAGTTTTAGGAACAGAATCTCAACCTGAAACAACAGCAATGAATTTCCTAAATAATAAAGACAAATACTTGGCAAAACACATGAAGAGGGAAAAATATTTTGACTTGAGTCTCAAGAACTATAGCAGATGGTGACACAAGATCTGTTTAATCTGCCTAGGTCCCATTAATTCAAAAATAAAGCTGATCCTGATACTCCATCGCTGAAGAGTCCTTACCTCTCAGCAGCATTTATTTCCACAAAATATCTTCACTGGTTTCTGAACAAATAAACCCATGAATGCTATTTAAACTTTGTCTTGAGAGTCAGCCCATCTAGGTTTTCTGCAAGAAAGGAGATGCGTTCAGTTTCACCAGGAACTCCATGCCATGGTGGAGCCACACTGATGCGATCCTGCCGTCTTGGGTCACAGAAATCACGAGGGTGGAGTGCAGCGTCCCCGCACGGCCTTCAGCAGGCTCAGCCCACACGGGAGGTGCCCACCGCAGACTTCCGATTAGACGTGGCCCACCCAAACCACTACTGTTTCCTCAGATCCTGCCCAAACTCACCATGACAATAGCAATACAGGAAGAAGGGGGGAATAGCTCGCAAGGACAAAGAAGAGAAAGAAACCACGGCTAATCAGCGAGGTCAGAGCAGCGAGCAGCTATGAGCAGGCGACACAGGTGGGTCGGGGAGTAGGGCTTGGGAATTCCTGGAAAGGGAACCAGAGCACCAGGCCCAGCGAGAGTGTGGGCAGGAGCCACCGTGAACCCAGATCCACGTGGCGCCCCCGACCCGGGAGGAAGCGAGAGATGTCTCTGGGCAGAAGAACCATGCACGCCATGCCCTTGAGGACGCAGGCCTGGACTCGAGGACGAGACTCGAGGGTGCGGAAGGAAGCAGCGAAACAAGGGCGCTCAGTGAAAGCCGCTTTCCACAAGAGGCTCCCAGCCGCCACCCGAGGCTCACAGAGGCTGACAGCCAGCTCACACCTCACACTGTGCACTGAACTGGGTCCCCTCACAGTCCACACACTGGAGCCCTAATCCCCAGCAGGACTGTGTTCAGAAACAGAGCCTTTAAAGAGGTGGCTGGTTAAGCGAGCTCATAAGGTGAGGTCCTGACCCAGTAGGCTTGGCAGACGCATTGGAAGAGGAAGGACGGAGGACCAACACACAGGAACATCAGTGAGGCAGAGCGCCCGCCAAGGCGCAGACACCGGGACCCTGGGCGTCCCGCCCCGACGCCCAGCCGGAGACAAATGTCGGCTGTCAACCACCCCAAGTGTGGTATCGGCTCAGGGCAGCCCCAGCAATCTCATACACTCTATGAGCCGGCAGTGGAGGGTTCCTCTCCAGGGAAACATCTCCCAGGAGGAAGACGTGCAGAAACCGACAAGAGGAGCTTCCCAGTAAAAGAGCAGGACCCAGCAGCCACCGCCAGGGAACCACCAGTCGGGAAGTGCCACCTGCAGAAAGCCTCAGCCCGTCTCTCAGGGCCCCTCTCTTAGATGCCAGTGAGAGACCACAAGCCACCAGGCCAGCGAGAAAAGGCCCTGGAAGAGAAACCAGCCCAACCAAACACAGGGGATTCAGAAGCAGCAGGCACAGCGCAGGGATCTGAGCAGACGCGCTGCAGGCAGAAACCTAGGATCGGTGTCCGCAGGGAGGCAGGAGGAGACAGTGCATCCGCGAGAGAAGGGCCAGCGTGTGGAACACAGGAACGTCCAGGTAAGAAGACAAGGAGCCCTCAGAAGAGAAAAGGACGAGAGCAGACCTAAAGGAAAGTTATTCCAGAGGCTGGAAAGATAAAATGAGGGACACGTGCCAAACATGTGAACAGAGACAGAAAACAAGAGATAAAAAAGGAAACAAGAAAAAAAAAAAAAAGGGAATTAGGTGATTCATCAAGGAGGTTCAACATTCAAACAGTAGGAGTTCCAGAAACAGGGAACAGAAGGAAACAAACAAGAGTCAGTTCAGTTCAGTTCAGTTCAGTCGCTCAGTCGTGTCCGACTCTTTGCAACCCCATGGACTTCAGCACGCCAGGACTCCCTGTCCATCACCAACTCCTGGAGCTTACTCAAACTCATGTCCATCGAGTCAGTGATGCCATCCAGCCATCTCATCCTCTGTCCTCTTCTCCTCCCGCCTTCAATCTTTCCCAGCATCAGGGTCTTTTCCAAGGAGTCAGCTCTCTGCATCAGGTGGCCCAAGTGTTGGAGTTTCAGCTTCAGCATCTGTCCTTCCAATGATCATTCAGGACTGATCTCCTTTAGGATGGACTGGTTGGATCTCTTTTCAGTCCAATAGATTCTCAAGAGTCTTCTCCAACACCACAGTTCAAAAGCATCAATTCTTCGGTGCTCAGCCTTCTTTATAGTCCAACTCTCACATCCATACATAACTACTGGAAAAACCATAGCTTTGACTAGACGGACCTTTGTTGGCAAAATAATGTCTCTGCGTTTGAATATGCTGTCTAGGTTGGTCATAACTTTTCTTCCAAGGAGCAAGCGTCTTTAATTTCATGGCTGCAGTTACCATCTACAGTGATTTTGGAGCAAAAAAAAA